>CAJHNH020002576.1:40000-102288 GCA_905116865.2 Candidula unifasciata
ATCATCATAATCATCATCATCATTATCATCGTTATCATAATCATCATTATCATCATTACTATCATCATCATAATGATCATTATTATTTCATTATCACCATGCGACATGTTAAATATCGTTGGTATTGAAGCATCTCCTCAGATCGCAGCCTGTGATGTGATAACTTTTCGTCCTTCTTAGGACGTTATTTTTTGTTGTTTGAAGCCCCACTCTGGCTTTTGCCAGGGGCCGCAATATAGGCAGGTCATCATTATGGCCAAATGTCTGAACGCGGTTTCTGGGACCTCTCCACGGTGATCCTCATCCGCATGGTGGCACTTTGTGTCATCGGGTGTTTATCGCTTGTGTGATGTCCTGGTGGGGTAAAAAATCCAATCCAATCCAGCCTGTGATGTTCCAACGAAAGTACCAACTTAGTCAGCCCTGGCGGAAAGTGACCGCTTTTAAAGTCAGCACCAAACACCGTCTTACAATACATCAGTGCTTTTGTAACAATGTTACAGATCAACACGCAATAAATGTTACTTAAGGTGACCATCTGTCTCGTTTTTACCAGGACAGTTCCGTTTTTAGATGTGTGCCAGCTGACCCGCCGGTACGTCCAAAAAAAAAAAAAAACGTAAAATGTCCGGTTTTTAGATGTTTCCCGGCCGACTCGTCGGTACGCCATAGAAACGCCCATTGTCCCCTTTTCATAAAACCTAGAAATAAGCTCGAGGGTAGAAAATACGTTTACAGTTATTTCTGTAGACCTCATTAGAATTAATGGTTGAAGATACTTTAAATGCCTTAAATGTATTGATGCCATTACCCAACTAGTACCGATTGGTCTGTAAAAATATGGGGCCTCTTCCCATATGCCCAATGCGCCCACAGGTCTGAAAATGGATCTTTACTTCAAAATGTATTGATGGAAATTTTCACTGTATGTTTTTTTTTTCTTTTCAGTGCAGTTAACAAACATATTACTTCATGTAGGTGCACCCACCCACCCCCCCCCCCCCCATTATATTTAAAAAGAAATTCTAAACACAGAACAGAATTAACCCCATTGCACTTGAGGTGACCTCGTATGCCACAGTGTTTTTTTTTCGATAGAGACAAAAGCCACGTTAAACAGTGCTTTTTGAGATAAGGGGTACCTCCGTTTACGGACGAAATCCATTCCTGATTCTTGGACGTAAAACAAACAGTACGTAAACCAAGCAAATTTTTCATAAGAAATACAGGAAGGATGGTTAATCCGTTCTCCTGCGGGAAGGGCGGGGAGGGGAGGGGGGATCTTACTGTTACTGGCATATTATAAATTGATATGACTGTATAAAATAATTCGTTTACTGCCTAATACTAAAACACATAAATACAATAGTAGTTACATGAAATAAATGTAACCTCGTGGCTAATAGGATAGTACCGAGAAGGGAGGAGGTAGAAATGCTATTATTTAAAATACGGGACCCTTTCCTGTAAAGCTTCAGGAATCTGAAATTATTTTTCCTCTCTGTTTTTTTTTTTATTTCGAAATTTGAACCTGGTTGAAGCTCATCAGGTTTAACTTTTCCTAAAAGTCTGGCCAAATTACTTCACTTCCACCTTCTTCTCACGATGTTTCGGTAATGGGGCATAGTCTGGTAATTCCAGACAATGCTGCTACGGCTTGTTTGGAATTTCTTGTAGTGATACTTCTCTGCAAAGTCGTTAACGTCTATTCTTGGCTTTGTCTCAAGAGAGGTATAAAAAAGGGATAGAGGGCGAGGTCGTGACTAATTCCTATACAGAAGGGTTCGTATCCCCCCCCCCCCGCCCTCCAAGGAAAAAAGGTCGTACACCAAGCACATATTATAGCGTCTAACCAGGACTTATGGTAAGTGACCATGTTTTAAGTGTGAAAGAAAAACCTCCTGCAGGTCCCATTGCTTCACATAGCCACCTCTGTCCTAAACTCAGTAGCAGAGCCGAATGCTTCGGTACTAACCTTCTTTAATGTTCCTACCCATGCTCATAGACGTTCCCGTGTGAATCGGTAATTCAAGGTAAGCAGATAGACAGAAAAGGCAGCACCCCGCCTGCTCGCTCTGAAAGCTCTGTCAAGAATGAGTTCAAACTAAGCATCTCTTCCGCGTCCAAAGCATTAGTTAGGCCAATGGAATTTGCCTTCACTATAAATGAATCTCCCACCCATATGGCTGAATTTAAATATAAGTCATTCCCAAGAGAAGTAGGATATAACTTAGTACTTAACCCGAAATCTAGACACAAAGAAGGACTACTTACCTACAGAGGAAAGTCCAAGATTTGTAAGTGCCTCTGTAATATAGAGGTGTACAAGATGTGGGTAGGTCCATGACCACAGGGTGGTGGGATGTCATGCGACATCCCCCAACACAGGACAAGTCCTGTGACTCCCCGAATCATGAATAACAAGGGAAGTCACTCTGTTTCTAGGGCTTAAAACGTACATAGACCCTAGTGGCTATCCTTCTTCTTGTTTAAGTTCATGCCGTGTGACGTTGGTAGGCATGTCATATCCACAACCTTCTGTGTCGTGCACTTTTAGTCAACTCTGACACAGATTATGTTCCATGCCGTAACGTCAAACTGTCCAGCATCTGTTTTCTCAGTTTCTCTCTCTCTCTCTCTGCCTGTCCTCCGCTCGAACTTTCCTACTGTCACGATCTACTCCAGTTTTCTCCTTCTACCCTTCTAGTGGCTATCCACCTCGGCAAAAAATTCAGGTTTTCATCGAGAAATAGCACCTCCTAATCGGTACAGTTAATCAGCGTATCAACAGCTCATTTGATGACGATGTGTTGGGCACTTTCCGGACACACACACAAAAAGGAACAAAACAAACATTGGATAACTTCTTCCAAAAAAAAAAAAAAAAAAAAACTCCTGGTGAAACTTTTAGAAATGCCGAGGAACCACCAGGACACCACTCGCCAAAAATGACGTTACTTCATGTTATAGCCCGGCTCTCTAGCGTAGTTGGCTAAACCGGATTGCGCGGTGACCGGGTGACGAACTCCTTGTGGTCCGGGTTCACTCCCGGGGGTAGGCAGGAAAGCCACATTTCTCCCAGATTTACGGTATTTACAATGGAATCAAGGCCGAAAGGTTGCGATATCCATAATACCGAGCCTAAGGGTTAACAACTCATGGCTTCTGGATACTAAAACAAACACTTCATGTTAGAATGAAAAGTTACTTCCCTTCCAACCAATAGTCACTGTTTTTTTTATAATTTTAAAAGACAATTTTTTTAAAAAAATTGTATTTCTGTATTTCTGTAGGCGAACAGTATATTTACTTCATCAGGACAAGTAAATGTTTGTTTTAACGATTTTACAATTATAATTACAGCGGCCAATATGTAATTAAAAGCATTTCTAATGATTTTAGAGATAGATTTTTGAGTTAAATTTTGTTATTCAAAAAAGACAGGCAAAATTTGGGGCTGTGAAAGCATGAAACTATTCTTAGTCTATAGAAGATAGGTCTAGCCCTATTTGCCCAATACACATGGAGACATGGAAAAGGGTCGTTTTCTCATTAAATTATAGATTTTGAGTTTTAAAATTAGGTTCCTTTTCAGCAGCTGTGCATGTCTTTTTTGTTTCTTTCTTGTCAGTTGCGTATTCTTTAGAATACGTTGCACAACCAACCCCAGAATTGCTTGGCTGTTGTAGTTTTTCTAGACAAATTCTAAGTCCAAAAGTTTGCCATTGCTACTGAACGGTCTGCTCTCGGTACCCCCAGTCGAAACCAACGCAACACAAATCTTCCACATCTGGAATCGAACACAGGCATCCCGGCATTACGAAGCGCGTTCGCAACGCCTGAGCCACAAATACCGGCTTTACATAGTAAAAACTGACTTATTATGATTGTCGTGTCATTAAACATCTTCTTTTCTGGCGGCTTTTATGCCAACCGGCAGGTTCTGGGGGACATGAGGCGGTACATTCTAGCTACTGATATCACAGCTTTCTTTGAGAATCGGATAGCCATGGAGAAGATTCTGTCTACGGGGCACTTCAGCTGGGACACCATACATCACAGGTGAGCTCTGTCTGTCTGTCTACCTACCTACATACATACCTACCTACCTACCTACCTACCTACCTACATGTCCTTTCTGTCTTCGTCTGTCTGTCTGTCTGTCTGTCTGTCTGTCTGTCTGTCTGTCTGTCTGTCTGTCTGTCTGTCTGTCTGTCTGTCTGTCTGTCTGTCTGTCTGTCTGTCTGTCTGTCTGTCTGTCTGTCTGTCTGTCTGTCTGTCTGTCTGTCTGTGTCTGTCTGTCTGAAACACTGTCTCTGCCTCTGTGTTTGCCTGCCATTCATGGATTATCTTAGGCTGCTCTCCCTCATCCTTCTATCTTTCTCTTGTCTGTCCGTTCGTCTGTCTGTATCTCTGCCTGTCTGTCTGCCTGTCTGTTAATTTATCTATCTCTGCCTGCCAGTCATTCATGGATTATCTAAGCCTGTCTCTCCGTCATGCTTCTATCTTTCTCTCTACCTGTATGTCTGTTTGCATGCCCGCCTGTCTGCCCTTCTGTCTGTATGCCTCACTCTCTCTCTCCCTTTTTCTGTCTGTCTGTCTGTTTTCTGTCTGCTTTCTGTCTGTCTGTATGCCTGCCTGCCCGTCTGTCTGTATGCCTCTCTCTCTCTCTCTCTCTCTCTCTCTCTCTCTCTCTCTCTCTCTCTCTCTCTCTCTCTCTCTCTGCCTGACTGTCTGCCAGTGTGTCAGATGCTGACGACTGATGTCCTTTGATGCGATAGAAATGTGCTGGTTGCCCTGCTGATGACCGCCTGCGACCTGTGCTCCGTGTTCAAGCCCTGGCACATCCACAGGCAGCTGGTCTACGACATCATGGATGAGTTCTGGCTGCAGGTTGGTCTCCCCTTGTCTCTATCTAGCTCTTTGTACGTGCATTCATTGAGTGATAGAAGGATAAGTGGTCATCCCTGCTGTTAGCCTCCGCTTGTTTTTATCTAGTTCTTCCTTTGTATGTGCATTTAATGAGTGACAGAATGTTGAATGTTGAATTAAGAATCGACATCACAGCACTAGGGACACCCCCATAAGAGCGCCGTTCCCATCTTGAGCAGCAAGCGAAGAGTTAAAATTCCGATGTTTCTAGTAACAGTCTGATTGTATATCCGTCTCGCCTTCCCCCCGAGTGTCGATTGTCGGCCAGATCCCCTTGTAACTCCTCGAAGCGCCATTCTCCTCAGACCGTAAAGATCTATCTGTTCCTCGACACTGTTCACTCGCTCCCAAAGGTACCTCAAAACATCTAGCTTGTCATACATGAGTTCACCACTAAGTGGTGCAGAACCGGCCAGTCGGTCTGCCTGTTCCTTTCCCAACACACCGATGTAACCTGGAGAAAATATCCAAAGGATGCTAACTACCCGAGACGTTTAAGGTGATGCTTGGAGGAAAGAATGATGTGTGTTCATCCCTGCTGGGTTAGGAATGCCAAATTGTGTATGCGACTTGTATTTTTGTTGAATGTTGAATTATGAATCGACATCACAGCACTCGGGACACCACCATAAGCCCTCCGTCCCGATCTTCAGCAGCAAGCGAAGAGTTCCGATTCCGATGGCACTAGTAACTGTCTGATTTTTTTTTTTAATGACACAATTCAAACAAAAACACCCCTTCAACTTTTACTGATTAACTGTGTGGTTGTTACGATGTATGTCAGCTGCCGTCTTCTTGTTGTGATATGTATCTGTTACAGGGATGTCGACACAAAGAAAACATGGAAGCAACCATAAGTGTTTAATACAAATAATTACAATAGTGTTTAAGTTCTGAATGGCACATATCAAATCCTATATTTGATATAATGTGAAATGTTCGCACAAAAACATAACAGTGACATATATGGTTGTGAGAGAAGCGGATTTTAGTCCTTCAACAAATATGGGGGGGGGGGGCTTAAATGGCTACTAGGTAAAGTCCCGGGAAGTAAAGTCGGCCGACGTCATGCTGACCACACATACATCATGTGAGTTTCTGACTATAGGTTCAGCCATATAGGTCCTTACTTTTCTTATATGGGTGTTAGGTGGGGGCGACAAAAAAAGGAGAGGGGTGCCCCTCAGTGTGCCAAGTACTGGCGCCTATGCAACTGCTGCTATTATCATGACGTGTATAAAACTCACTGCAATTTCTGCTAGTGCACTCAAAAACATCCAGACCGTGTCAGTGTAATTGACAAGACACGGGCTGTGGTAAGGATACTGTCACTGACAGCTTGAATGTTGACATAACCGTTGACAAGAGACGGGCCGTGGTAAGGATACTGTCAGTGACAGCATATGTGTTGACATAACCGCAGGGTGACGAGGAGATCATGTCAGGACTGGTACCTACTGACCTCATGGACCGGAGAAAGAAGGCAGCTTTACCCAAACTTCAGGTGAGTTATCTTCTTCTTATTACTTTTCTTCTTTTTCTTCTACTACTACTACTACTACTACTACTACTACTACTACTACTACTACTACTACTACTACTACTACTACTACTACTACTACTACTACTACTACTACTACTAATACTACTACTACTACTACTACTACTACTACTACTACTGCTGCTGCTGCTGCTGCTGCTGTTGCTGCTGCTGCTAATACTACTAATACTACTACTACTACTGCTGCTGCTGCTGCTGCTGTTGCTGCTGCTGCTAATACTACTAATACTACTACTACTGCTGCTGCTGCTGCTGCTGCTGAGTTGAGTTAGTTCAGTTGAGTTCTATTTGTTCCCTACAGTGGGTCCCCGGAACCCACACGAAGTAAGTGGTTAAATGATAGCCTCGTTTCCGTGTCAGTAAGAGTAAGATCATATTATGCTGAATTAAGTGACAATAAAATGTATAATTTCTTCTTTTTTTACATCATCCTCTAGTTCTTCTTATGTCTTGCTCTACATACTCCTTGTGTTTCTTCTTCCTTCTCTTTTTCTGTTACTCCTCCTCCTTCTGCTCCTTCTGCGCAACTTTCTGTGTCAACAACAACAGCAACAACAACAACAACAACAACAACAACAACAACAACAACAACAACACAATCTAATTGTTTTAACATCAACAACAGAAACAGTGTACTTGTTTTATCAGTTCTCCCAAACCTGCTGCATAGAACTGCGTGCTCTGTTTTCAAAACCACATTTTTTATTTATATTCGTCTTCTGCGCCATTCTCGAAATATCTCTCTTCGGGTTTTCAGTGGACCAAATAGGTGAAAATCACTAGGGGCTAAGTCGGGACTGCAAGGAGGATGTTCACAAAGCTCCCTCCCTATATGGTTAACTTACTCATCTTCTCTACCCGCTACACGGATGCGTCTATTGCAATCTCAACAGGACGACCAGACCGGACTTTACCAACAATCCCAGAGTATTTTTGGGATTTTTTCATTTTACTTACCCAGCTATGCTCCGCTTTAGAAGATAAACATTTGTCAGCATAAACATGAAGCAATTCCTTATAAATGTCCTTTGCAGACAGCCCTTTTGCCCCCTCCCCCTCCAGAATGCACAACAGCACGCTGTTCTTTAAAGGTACACTCGTAAGTACAGTCGCCATTTTGCTTCTGTGTTGCGAATGCACATGCAACACCAAGCGCCACCTAACAAACATAAAATAAAGTTCTATTTTGCTGTCACCTAATGACACCTTAAAATAAAAACCAACTAAATTTTTCCGCCATCCCATAACACTAGACATATAACAATCTAAAGCTATAATAACAGTGCCGGGAATCGTGCCTGTCACCTCTAAGTGACGAATGCGCCTCGCTGTGGTAACAGTGTACTTACATGACTAACTAGGCACCAACGTAACAAAATCTGATTCAACAGAAAAGGATAACATGAAAAAACCCAAACACTGTTAACAAGAACTTAGAGAAAACACACGCATTATTCAATGTGTCAAATAACAAATGAAAAAAGAACAAAAATAGTACCAACAGCTGATAATTTAGTGCCCAAATATCAATGCAGTTGCTGTGCTGTTTTGTCTTGATGACGTCTGCTTCTGTTTTGGTCTGATGTTGGACAAAGGACAACGGAGATCACTCTCCACAACAAGCTAGCAACGCTGTTTTGTTTTCATGACGGGTTAAGCTGAAAACCTGATTCTTACAAGTACAAACGCACTCGATTTTAGAATTTTGACGCTCTCTTTGAAACTCCCTCAGCCCCCCCCCCCCTTTTCCCGTGTCCCCGTGGTGGGGGAGTTGGCGCTCCAGGTTGTAGACCATTTATCTAGATGTGTGTGTTTGTATAGTAGGGTCTTATCTCCCACATACAATGTGCTAAGGCAGCTGGGCTTGAGAGGAAACGAGCGTAAACGGTCACTGAAGCAACTGGGCGAAGCAGCAGAAAGGGCTTCGAGCTGGCTCTAGGCGCAACGGAACGCCGTGGGGGATGGGCCTCAGTAGATTGATCCGAGTACTCAGCGGAAAAAAGCGTCTTATCCCTTAAAGCCTAAGTGTCCGATAAATGTCTGCCAGTGTCTCTCTGCCAAATGCAAAAGTCTGACACCTGTCCGATGAACCAACCGTTAACTTGTCACTCTAGTCGTTAAGGTAGTCGACTGATCTAATTTGCCACAGCAGCGACAATATAACACCAAATGTCACAACACCTGTTGCAAAGTCACCATATCGTCTTGTCCATGTCTGAGAGTCCGATAAAGTGCGCCAGAGGAAATTCGAGGCCTGGAGTCATGAACCAGGCCAGGCCCACATTCCGAGATTGTCTATGAAGTAATGGGCCGAAACAATCGTCGACGAAGGATTTTTCTACTAATGATCGGTGGACTCCTGCTGTGCATACTCCCTTGTGGGGCTGTTCTTATTACTGTGCCCAGAAGTTTCATAACGATGTTTTCTCGGTTGTGTTTCTAGGTTGATTTCACCAAGTCCATCTGTCTGCCCTGCTATGTTCTTGTACACCGCTTGCTTCCCGATACCAAACCAATGCTGGACGGATGCACGTAAGTAACAGACCTTACGTCAATTTACGAACTTTATTTTCGAAAGGTTCAGAATTGCGCATATAGGCCCGCCTTGCATTCTTCCCTTCCGGACTCACTTCGTGCATAAATTATTCCATTACGCAAATTTTAGCAGATAGTAGTAGTAGTAAGAAGAAGAAGAAGAAGAAGAAGAAGTAGTAGTAGTAGTAGTAGTAGTAGTAGTAGTAGTAGTAGTAGTAGTAGTAGTAGTAGTAGTAGTAGTAGTAGTAGTAGTAGTAGTAGTAGTAGAAGTAGTAGTAGTAGTAGTAATAAAGTAAGCAAAGATCCCTTTTCACGCCTTGGGCATTTGGGAAGAACAGCCCATATCTCTTACAAACCAATCAGCACTAGGTGGGTAATGTGCAGCATTACGCCGGCCGTCTTTACTTCTGCAGGACAGCCATCCTGGTACCATTTCAGGTTGGGTCAACCTGGGACGCCCCATATAATGAATGATAAAAGTCCAGGCAGTCGGCAGTGGGTTTCGATCGCGGTATGTTGGAATGACGAGTTGGACTCCCAACGCCCAAGCCACAGTAATAATAAAAATAAAAATAATAATAATATCACCAACAACATCTAAGTGTTAGTTGCAAATCCCGGAATTTGCTGCAAGTATACATACATTTTAAAACAATAATAATAATTCAGCGTATAATAAATCTAGATGATAGAAATAATATGCTTAGAATCTTATTTTTTTAAGTTGATAGGTAGTCTGTCAATCAGTCAATATGTCAATCAGTCAATCAGTTTGTCTGTCAATCAGTCAATATGTCAATCAGTCATTGTGTCAATCTGTCAATCAGACAATCTGTCAGTCAGTCAATATGTCAATCAGTCAATGTGTCAATCAATCAAACTGTCAACAGTCAATATGTCAGTCATTCAATCTATTGATCACTCAATCAGTCAATATATCAATCAGTCAATCTGTCAATCTTTCAATCAGTCAATCTGTCAGCCAGTCAATTAGTCAATAAGACAGTGTGTCAATCAGTCAATCTATCAACCTTTCAATCAGTCAGTCTGTAAGTCAATCAGTCAATATGTCAATTAGTCAATCTGTTAGTTAGTCAATCTATCAATTTGCCAAACAATTAATCAGTCAATCTGTCAATCAGTCAAACATTCAATCAGTCTGTCTGTCAATTAGTCAATCTGACAATATGTCAGTCAGTCTGTCAATATGTCAGTCAGTTAATCTATCAATCAGTCAATCTATCAATTTCTCAATTAGTCGATCAGTCAATGTGTCAATCTGTCAAAAAGTCTTATCTGTCAGTCAGTCAATCTGTCAATCAGTCAATGTGTCAGCCAGTCATTATGTCAGTCAATCAGTCAGGCTGTCAATTTGTCAATCTGTCAATGTCTATTAGTCAATCAGTCAATCAGTCAGTCTGTCATTAAGTGAATCAGTAAATAATTCAATCTACCAATCAGTCCATCTGTCAATCAGTCAATCTGTTAATCATGTACCGTCTGCACAATGAAGGTTAGCTGCCATGGATCTGCCTTACGCTCTGTTTCTTGTCCTGGTTGTACATTCTCGCAGACTACTATTGTCCATCTCTTGATGTTGTCCTCCCACTTGTATCGTTGTCCACATCTTGTTTTCTTGCATTCGACCTTTTCATGTAGTGTGGTTTTAAAAGCGTATAATTTCTTTTAATGTGGCCAAAATATTTAAATTGTCTATTTTTTTTTAATATCATTCAGTAATTCCCTTTTTATTTGCAGTCTTTCTAGAACCTGTGTGTTCGACTGTCTTTATTTCCATGAAATACGGCATATTCTTTTGAAATCCACATTTCCACTTGGTTCAGTTTCCTAGTTGCTTGTTCGTTGTCCAAGTTTATGAATATTGTCTGTAATAAGATAATCTTCAATTAGTATCCTTTTTCGTATTTAAGGGTTGTTGGCATTGTTGACGAGCTTACGAGACGAATACAGCTCACACGTGGACATGTTTAAGGTTTTTAAATCTACAAACATGTCCACGTCGCTTTGATGTGCACAGATGTCACATTTCTTGCTTTACCATCTGACTACCTGGTCTCAGCACTTCGATGATTATTTATGTAGGGGTCTGCGTGGTCTCGAGGCATGGTGTCCGCCTCGAGTGCTAGAGGTTCTGGGTTCAATCCCCAGTAAGTGCTGGGATTTTTTTTCACGTGGACTTGGTCTTCTAGTAATTCCCCCTGGTCTCTGGGTAGTGAGGTCGGACGCCCGTGTGCATTGCTGCGCACGTAAAAAATCCTTTGGCAGTTGGAAATCGAACAAAGTAGCCTAACGGCGCTGCCCTGGCAAAATATGGAGTTAAAAATCTACCCAAAAGTATTTCAGGATCCTCGCAGGTGCTACAGAGCCTGTGCACTGTGCTGAGCTTCTTCGGACTTAGACTTGAGTTGGAAGAAGAACAGAGCACTTATGTGTGTTGTTCCCTTGTTCAAAAACTTCAGACTTCAAACATGTGTATTCTTGTGTGCCGCTCAGTGTTTTTTGTGTATTTTTTTATAATTCTTTCTGTCTTGTCCCAACTGTCTGTCCATCTCTAATATATTTCTATGTTTGTCTCCCGATTTGTTTATCTATATCAATTGCTGTATGTCTCTTGTTGTCTAAATTCTCTCCATCGGCGTATGTCTCTTGTATCTTTGGGAGTAAAGATCGGCATAGCGAGGCACACCTGACTTACAAGAAGTCTTGTCAAGCAGCATTGGACCGACACTTTTAACCGCAGGTCACGGATGTTTATGTTTAGGTGGGAATCTTCTCCTTCGCACTCACCGGCTGTAAATCCAGCGGAAAATTCTGGTTGTTTGTCCATTTCTGGACTTTCGCCTTGTTCCAGCGCATGAGTTTTGCGTGCACATTCGTTTTACAGATCTTGATTTTTTTTGTACGCAGACTACTGGTTCCTTGCCTCTCAGGCTGATGCACGACTTCGAAGGAGAACCCCACAATTAGTCGACTCGTACGACATGCTTGTTAGGGAGGCAGTGGGTCTATTCTCGTTTTCCCCCACACGGGGTCCCGGAACCCACACGGAGAGAAGTGGAAATCTGAGAACCTACGGCCGTGTACGGAATGATGTGACATAACTCTTTTTTCTGTCTATTCTGCTGCAGTTGTTCGTCGTTTAGCATATATCTGTTTGGTTGTGTTGGGTACTAACTCCCTCGGTTACTAACCGGAAAGGCTGATTAGGTCAGATGCGTTGGCTGAAAGAAGCAAATATCGCATCCAGGCTGTAAACAACACATCTTCATGTGAACGAATAGGACGAAGTTTCCCCTTGGTGGAACCACTAGAAATGAACGAACGTTCTGACTAAGGGAGGTTAATCATCCAAAATCAGGTTCACGAAATCCTTTTCTTCATCGCCTTCATTGGCTGTACACGCCGGTGGAAAGTTCAGGTTGTTCGTCCACTTCCGGACTTTAGTCTTTTCCCAAAAACTCAAGTTTTGCATGCCCATCTGTTCTACAGATCTGTCTATTTTGTGTGTAGACTTGGTTTCTCGCCTCTCAAGCAAACAGAATCTTGGGAGTAGAGGAATCTATTCTCTTCCTGTCCCATCACCCACACCCCCCCCCCCCCCCCCCACACACACATACACACTCTTTTTTTACCCTTACCCTTTCTCAATGGACACCGGAACCCACGTGATTTGATAACCAGCATCCTTGACATTCTAGAAACTGTTTTCAAAGCGAGGTTCGTGAGATGAATGACCTACTTTTATATTCTGGATTCGCTAAAATAAAAGATGGCGGAATGCCAAAGTGAAACATCTTGTCTCAATGCTGCACTAACCTCTTCCCCAGGACTAACCTGAAGAACTGGCAGAAGCAAGCCGATGACAGCGGGGGTACCGAAGTTTGACGTCACATTTGGTAAACTCACTGGCGCCGAGGTGTGTGGCGTCTGCAGTCTATCAGTTTTGCAATTCCACATCTTCGTGTTTCTTTGTGTATGTGTAACACAGGGTTATGTGTCTCCTTCCCACTGAGCAAGCAATTGTGCTGGACCACACTTTAAGTGATTTGACAGATGACATCACTAATGTACACCTTCCAAAAAACGTGAAATATTCTCATATGTCATCATATTTAGATTAGGTTAATGTTTGTCACTCACGTTTGTAATGTGATTCACTCATGTGCTGTGATGTGATTCACTAATGTGGTGTGATGTGATTCACTAATGTGGTGTGATGTGATTCATTCACTCATGTGCTGTGATTCATTCACTCATGTGCTGTGATTCACTAATGTGGTGTGGTGTGATTCACTAATGTGGTGTGGTGTGATTCACTCACGTTTGTGATGTGATTCATTCATTCATGTGCTGTGATGTGATTCACTCATGTGCTGTGATTCACTCATTCATGTGCTGTGATTCAATCAGGTGGTGTGATGTGGTTCACTCACTCATGTGCTGTGATTCAATCACGTGGTGTGATGTGGTTCACTCACTCATGTGCTGTGATTCAATCATATGGTGTGATTCACTCATGTGATGCGATTCACTCATGTGCTGTGATTCAATCACGTGGTTCACTCACTCATGTGCTGTGATTCAATCACGTGGTGTGATTTACTCATGTGCTGTAATGTGATTCAGTCAAGTTTGTGATGTAATTCACTCATGTGTTGTGATTCACTCATGTGCTGTGATTCAATCACGTGCTGTGATGTGATTCACTCATGTGCCCACATTTGTGACTTCATTCATTATTTCATGTGTTAATGTCTCAAACTGGATTCAACTATGTTTCCATGATAATGACTTCATCAATCCATGCGTCTATTTCATGCTATGATTTATCTGTTCATTCGTCTACATCTTACATGAATACAACAATCAAAAATGAGATGTGTGAATTTGTTCATTCACTCTTCACTCCTTTAGCTTTCTTTCTTTCTATCTATAACTTATCTTCTGTATCTCTCTTGCTCTCTGTTTATCTCTTTTCTCTGTATATCGTCCTCCCCCGCATCCATTTTGTCTTCTTATATATTTCTTTCCCTGTATTAATCTCTTCTATCCCTATACAACTCTTTCCTTCCTATATCTGTCTTCCCTTCTATCCATTTCTTCTCCTTTTTTCCATTTCCTTCCCTCTATCCACCTTTTCCCACAATCCACCCTGCTTCATATCTGTATTTCCTTTCTTTACATTATTACTTCCCTCCATAGATCTCCCATGTCACAAGATCTCCTATGTCACAAGATCTCCCATGTCACAAGATCTCCCATGTCACAATATCTCCCCACCCTCCTCCATTGATTTCAACTCTTTCCTCATTTCTCACTTGTCCTCTATCAAACTATCAAACAATGAACGCAAATGTGAAACAGTAAACACGATTTTGTATCGACACCAGAAAATAGAACCACAAGCAATGCATGGGCAATTAACATAAAACGTCACCAAAACAGCCACAAGAAATTCTAAGGACAATTAATAAAACACAGAAAACAGGCAAATCCTAGAAAACGAAAACAAAAAGACAGAATACAAAGAGACACAAACGCCAGGCTAATGAACAAAATGTCATCAAACAGAAAAACCACAAGAAATTCCAGAGAGCATAAACACAAAATAGCCCCTGACACACAGGGCCACAAGTAAGTACAGGACCCTTTTCCACGCCTTTAGGCGTATAGGGCATATAGGGCTAGACCTATATTTTATAGACCAATCGGCACAAGATGGGTGATGTGGTCAGCATCACGCCGGTTGCCCTTACTTCCCGGGACTGCACCCGGTACCCACTGAAGGCTGGGTCGACCTGGGAGTCAAGGTCATTTCAGAAAAGTCTTTCTCAGCCAGGGAGCGAACCCAGGACCTTTCGTTCGTGGCCAGTGTTTAATATGCCCACAAACAGACTGTCACGTGACTCGGGGACAAAGGATTCACCTGTCTGAGAATCCTACCAGTTATTGTGTCTTCAAACATTTCTCTCAACATAACTAACTTGTGAGCATCCATGGAATGTACTCTTTTGGAGTATTTCCACTTCAGTTAAGTAGGCAGTGTTTTCTCTTCAAGTATCAATGGAATGTTTTTCTTCATATAACTCTATTTGAGCAGTTTCCCTTGAAGTAACTCTACTGGAGTGCTCTCCCTTTAATTACTCTACTGCAGTATTTCCCATTCAAGTAACTCTATTGAAGTACTTCCCCTTCAAGTAACTCTATTAGAGCATTTCCCTTCATGTAACTCTATTAGAGTATTTCACCTTCAAGTAACTATTAGAGTTCCTTCAAGTAACTATATTAGAGTATTTCCTATTAAATAACTATATTTGAGTGTTACGCTTCAGATAATAAACTAGACAAAGAGACAGTAGACATGCTGAAGAATAAAAACACAACCAGCAACAAAAACGATCTTCACCCCATTCTTTCCCCTGTGTATTTAGTCCTGCACAATAACACATCTACACCAACAATGACCTTCTCTGCCAGTCAAGTCTGCCCTCTGGTTTTGGCTACAAAAGTTTTCACAAGCCAGGTTTTCTCCTCTAGCCCTGGGTCCAGACCAGCATTCAGCTGGGGCAGACAAACATTGTAGCCAATCTGGCAGGTCTAGTGTTACATTAACACATTTGTCTACATCAAATAACACAACAGTGTCAGCTCTGGATTTAGACCTGATGAGGCCCTAAGATGATATGAGGCCCTGAGGTCTCTACCATTTAAAATTACAGCTGTTAAACTCAGAAAACCTTAAAATATATGTTAACAAAAGGCAGAAACTGGTGTATATCAAACTGATGCGGTTATTAAACTTAAATAGGCTATCACGTTAGAATAAAAACAAGCCTAAGATAATAATCCTAGTGGACCCAGAGGTGAAGAAAAGATGCTGGCAGTGGACAGGAGGACACACGTTAAGAAAACATGGGTACAAAATAACTAGAATGTCTTTTCACTAGAACCCACAGGGGTATGGAAATAGAGGAAGACCAAAAAACACATGGATAAGGGAGCTAGAGAGTCAAGTTAAAAAGATTGGGAGAGCTGCATGTGACACCAAAGGACAGAACCACCTGGCATAAGTTGGTTGAGGGCCTATGCTTCTTTGGGGGTTAGAAAGGCAGAAGAAGAATATACCCAAAATAAAAATAGTAAAATCAGAAAATTGTTGGGGATTTTGTTTTTCTTCTAAATATATTAAAAGAAAACTGCATTTGTGAAGGAAAAAATGTTGTGAGGCATCTGCAGGTTTTAAAGCCCTCATCTGTAGTTTTGTTAGCTTATGGCTATACCCAGCACACAACAGTGTACAACAACACAACAGTGTACAACAACACAACAGTGTACAACAACACAACAGTGTACAACAACACAACAGTGTACAACAACACAACAGTGTACAACAACACAACAGTGTACATGAATCTGTTAGACACCCTCCCATCAACTATCTCACATCCATTCAGCAAGTGTGTACATACATTTATCAGGGATACCCGCTAGTCAGCAGTCTCATCCCATACATGTGTGTACATGAATTTGTCATGGATACCCACTAGTCAGCAATCTCATATCCCATACAACCTGTGTGTACATTATTTTGTCATGCATACCCACCAGGCAGCAATCTCATATCCCATACAAGCGTGTACATGAATTTGATAAGGATACCCACCAGTCAGAAATCTCATATCCCATACAACAAGTGTGTACATGAATTTGTCATGGATACCCATTAGTCAGCAGTCTCATATCCCATACAAGTGTGTACATGAATTTGATAAGGATACCCTCCAGTCAGCAATCTCATATCCCATACAACAAGTGTGTACATGAATTTGTCATGGATACCTGCTGGTCAGCAGTCTCATATCCCATATATGTGTGTACATGAATTTGTTATGGATACCAACCAGTCAGCAATCTCATATCAAATACAACAAATGTGTACATGAAATTGTCATGGATACCCACCAGTCAGTTACCTCACATCAATACAAGTGTGTACATGATTTTCTTATGGACAGCCACCAGTCAGCAGTCTCATATTTCATATAAAAAGTGTGTACATAAATTTGTAAAGTATACCCACTAGTCAGTTAACTCACATCAATACAACAAGTGTACACTTACTCTTTATATGCAAGTGTATAAATACTTGAATTTCTTATAGCCAAAGCCGTTCTAGTTTTGAAATGCCAAGCCTGAGTTCAAGAAGTTGAAAAAAAAAAAAAATCAACACTGTAGGATAAAATGAGTCAAATTAACAATTTGGATTAATCTTCTTCTTCTGCATCCATCTGAAGATGCAAATATGTTTGCCCGTTTACAACATGGCTGTGCCTTTCAAAAGACACGTCTAGCTTCTATGGGCATCTGTTGTCCGGGTTAGCCTTCCGAGATGCAGATTAATGAGTTAATGTGACAACTATGTGTGATGAAAGGCAGTCATAAATGTGTACGGTCTTTGGACTAAATGATGAACCCTTGAAGAGAGGCATGGTAGCAAATGAGTTAAAAAGGTAAGAGGCATCCAACATAAAACCAACCAATCTCAACAACAATAATAAAGAGGAAATTACATCAACAATCAATATACAATAACAAGCACAACAGTTATCTGCTCAATGCTATATGAGGGGGAGAGAGGAAGACTGCTGAATTTCGGGTGCAATATATCCCGGTAAAGACTAGCACAGCCAGGCATGAGAGGCACATCAGATGTACAAGAAGTCTCACCATCCAGCTCTGAACTGGAACGACTAGCCACTGGACACTGATGTGTATGCTGAGTGGGAAGCCTGAGCAGCTATGGACGTGTCTGGAGTGCCGTGAGAATAAACTACTAACTCACAGCTCATAACACAAATATTCATCAACACAGATATCCTATTAGGATAAGATGACTGCCTGAATAAAGAAGCTTTTTCCACGCCTTCAGGTGTATTGGGCATATAGGGCTAGACCTATATTTTATAGACTAATCAGCCCTCAGTGGGTGATATGTTCAACATCAGGCCAGCCGCTTTTACTTCTCACGCCTAATCAGCCATGTGTACTTGTGGACTGGCACCTGAAACAACAAATCACATCCTTCAAGACTGTCCCAGATTCCACACTTTCAGACAAAACCTTTGGCCAAAAGAGACACTTGTGGAAGTCAAACTTTACGGGCCGCTTAGTGAATTACAAAAGACAGTGAAATACTAGAGACAGCTTTGCAGATATAGATATTTTATTTCATGCGAACGAAAGAAGAAGAAGAACTTCCCACGTCTGCACCTGGCACCCATCTAAGGCTGGGTTGACCTGATCTTTCGCATTTTGTGGAGAGGAGTGATCGCCCACGCCAGTCGGCAAGGCACCTGATGATGATGGTGATCTGAGAGCTGAGGTATTTTGTTAAGAAAAAAGAAAAGGCTGGCTCGGTCAGAATCTGAACCCAGGACCTTCCGATCAGCAGGCGAGCGTCTAGCCACTACACCACAGCAGCTCCCCACTGCCAGAATGGAGGTACAAATATAAACACAGAAGAATGACGGCAATAAAATTAATAATGATTCTTCTTCCTCTACTTCTTCACTGACCGCTTTGTGCGTCAAGGGAGATATAATATATAATAAAGATTAGAAAGATAATAATAATTGTGGTAATGAAATTAATAACAGATTATAATGATACTAGTGAAGTTGAAAATAATAATGATAGGTAATGATAATGATGGCAGTGATGACGATATGATAACAAGGCCAATGGTGATGACAATGATTAGTGATAATGTATAATAATATTCTTGACTATAACGATAATGATGCTGACGATAGGGATGATGATGAAAAGTGGGGAAAAATAATGATGGTGGTGGTGGTGATGATGATGATGGATGCTGCATTTTAACATAAAAACATATCAAATCTATTGCACTATTGGGATAAGCTGATGATGAAATCAAAGAAGTGTGCCCAATCACGTGAGACCATTCAGTCAATACAGAAGTTTAATTGTGTGATTTACAAGAACATGAGTTTCAAATTCAAGATCTTATTTCAGGCTGCAGTGTCCTACATGCGACTCTACAAGATTTGATCATATGTTATAGTGTCTCACATGAGGCTGTACAAGATTTGATCATATGTTGTAGTGTCTCACATGAGGCTGTACTAGATTTGATCATATGTTGTAGTGTCTCACATGAGGCTGTACAAGATTTGATCATATGTTGTAGTGTCTCACATGAGGCTATACAAGATTTGATCATATGTTGTAGTGTCTCACATGAGGCTGTACAAGATTTGATCATATGTTGTAGTGTCTCACATGAGGCTGTACAAGATTTGATCATATGTTGTAGTGTCTCACATGAGGCTGTACAAGATTTGATCATATGTTGTAGTGTCTCACATGAGGCTGTACAAGATTTGATCAACAAATCTTGTATCAGACAGCATGTGATTTTGTGCAGAACTGAATGAATTCTTTACTGAGCTGCTTGAATTGTGTGTGCATGTTAGGGTTGTATGAGTTTGTATGGGACTTATGAATGAGACTGTATGACTTCCGCATGAGGTTGTATGACTTCTGTATGAGGCTATATGAGTTCTGTATGAGGCTGTACGAGTTCTGTATGAGGCTGTACGAGTTCTGTATCAGGCTGTGTGACTTCTGTATCAGGCTGTATGACTTCTGAATGAATTCTGTATGAGGCTGTGTGAATCCTGCACAGAGCTGCAAAAGACCTTGGGGAGATGTGAAGAATCTGATCAAAAGCTGTAGGAATCTTGTGTAGGACTGTACAGAGCTTGGAAGGGGTCGTTCTGGCCCTGTCTGAAACAGAAAATAGACATAATTTGTTCATCAAACTGGTTCAAGTTTTCAAAAATTCATATCATTAAACATTAAATCAAAGTGACCGGCTGAATGGGAAGAGCAGTAAACTCACACGTTGAAGAACCGGGTTTGATTCTTGGTAAAGGATGGATATTTCTTTTTTGTCAAGGGTAAAAAATGTAAACCCCTGCCTACACTGTTCAAGGCCACTGCATTAGTGCACTCCAACCTTAAATCCTCGTGCTCATGACCCCTGACCTAAAAGAGGCAGTCAAGACAGTTTACCACACTACTTATTTTTTTTTTTTTTCTCTGTGCTTTATAATGCCAGGGTTCCAGGTCCAATCCCACCTTCAGGCGATTTGGCAGCAGACTGCCTTGCGTCAGTTTCGACAGTGGTATCCACAGCCAACCTTTTGGAAAGCAATGGCAAACCAGTAAAAATACCCACAAACCGCAACAGATTAAAAAAAATTCTGGGGTTGGTTCTGCGACGCTCGGTAAAAGACATGCAACTAGCTCTGTGGCAGCACCAATTACTGAATGTTTGAAGGTTTTTTTGTTGTTGGTTGTTTGTTAAATTTCTGTGTAATTTCCACAATGGTTGTTGGAAACAGTGTATCAATGCTGTCTTGGGCAGTATTATGTAGTGAGACCCCCCACCTCTTCCATGGTGGACTTTCGTACTACTATCTTCTTCTTCTTGTGTTTGCTTTCTGATATACAGCGACAGGCAAGTTCTTGTGATAACTTGCCTGCTTTCAGGAGTTCCATTTTGGTTACAGACAACTTTGAGTGCAGTACTGACTCAGTGAACCAGTATTCTCTTCTTAATGGGTTGTACATGGGACATTCTTACAGGACATGTTCTGCAGCCTGCACACACAGCCCACAAGGGCACAATGGTGAACTACTTAGACCAGTGGCTCTCAACTTTCCTAACGCAGCGACCCTTAAATACAGTTCCTCATGTTGTGGCGACCCTTAAATACAGTTCCTCATGTTGTGGCGACCCTTAAATACAGTACCTCATGTTGTGGCGACCCTTAAATACAGTTCCTCATGTTGTGACGACCCTTCAATACAGTACCTCATGTTGTGGCGACCCTTCAATACAGTACCTCATGTTGTGGCGACCCTTAAATACAGTACCTCATATTGTGGCGACCCTTAAATACAGTACCTCATGTTGTGGCGACCCTTAAATACAGTACCTCATGTTGTGGCGACCCTTCAATACAGTACCTCATGTTGTGGCGACCCTTCAATACAGTACCTCATGTTGTGGTGACCCTTAAATACAGTACCTCATGTTGTGGTGACCCTTAAATACAGTACCTCATGTTGTGGTGACCCTTAAATACAGTACCTCATGTTGTGGTGACCCTTAAATACAGTACCTCATGTTGTGGTGACCCTTAAATACAGTACCTCATGTTGTGGTGACCCCCAACCATACAAATATTTTCGTTCCTACTTCATAACTTCAGTGAAAATGTGTTTTCCTATGGTCTTTGGCGACCCTTGTGAAAGGGTCCTTCGACCAAACAAAAAGGTCGCCACCAACAAATTAAGACCCACTGACTTAGATGATGCTTGTGCCTATGCTTGTTAAGTTTGTTATGTCCTATCCTGAGGTGTAGAATAATGATCTGCCCATGCCGGTCAAGTAAGTGGACTACCACTATCTAAAGACTAGAGAACAGTGTTTTTTTTTTTAACCCATCCAGCATGGCAAAAGAACCCAAAGACTCAAGGATCCTGACACCGTTAACCACATTTCCTAACCTCTAGGCTTCCTCTTCTTCTTCTTCAGCATTCCAAGCCCTTGAGGTTCACTGCTGCAGATATCAACCCGCCTCCACTCATCTCTGTGGTTGGCCTTCTGTTTCCAGCTGGTGACACCAAGTGTTTGCAGGTCTCTCTGGACACTATCTCTCCATCTTCTTCTTAGTGTTCCTCATTGTCTACGACCATTCATCTTCCTTGTGTGTACAGTTTTTACCTCTCTATCCTCTGACATTCTCTCAATATGCCCCAACCTATAAGCTCTGATGATGTCAGCGATCTCCAGTGATTTAAACAGATCATGAATTTCATTGTTGCTTCTCACTCTCCACTCCCCGCTGTTTACATCTTTGATAGGTCTAAAGATTCATCATAATACTCTGTTTTTGAAAACCTGTAATAAGCGTTCATCTCTTTTAATTGTGCTCCAAGTTTCAGAGCCTGGTCTTATCAAGGTGTTATATATTTTCAGTCAGCTCGTGGCTAAGTCGATGCAAATGCTTCGTAATGCTGGGGTTCCAGGTTCGATCCCAGCTGCGGGCCAGGTGCCTTGCGTTGGTTTCGACAGTGGTATCAAGAAGCTGACTGTCCAGAAAGCAATGGCAAACTACTGGACGTAAATTTGCCTAAAGAAACCACACAACAGCCAGGGGCTGCTGTGGTTGGTTCTGCAACCTCCTGTAAAGGATACGCAACTAACCTTCAATATATTTTCATCTTGGTGTGGGGAGATAGAGACTCTGACAACCGCAGAAGTTTATTATTTAAAAAAAAAAAAAAAAAAAAGTAAAGGACCCTTTTCCACACCTTTAGGTGTATATGGCATATAGGGCTAGACCTATATTTTTATAGACCAATCGGCACAAGATGTATGATGTGGTCAGCATCACGCCGACCGCCTTTACTTTCCCGGGACTGCACCTGGTACCCACTCAAGGCTGGGTCGACCTGGGAGCCAAGGTCATTTTTTGAAATAAGTCTGGCTCCGCCAGGGAGCGACCCCATGACCTTTGGATTCGCAACGAGCGTCTAGCCGCTCGGCCACGGGGACTCCCAGAAGTTGATTATGCTGACCTGAAAATTCTCAGAATCCGCTGCCTGCGCTGATATTTCTTCCACATGTAAAATGCAACAACTGCTGCAATGATGATGCCGAGGACAGCAAATGCGGCCGCCACTGGCCACTGTACCATATCAAATGTGCTGGCATGAAAATACACGGGAGTTTGGCCATCGTCAATCTCTGTGCTGCTAGTGGCAGTCTGGTTGAGCTGTGTGTCCGGGTCTTCACAACGTTTGTCTGCAAATATTGCACAATAAGTTTCTTTCATTCAAGATATGAGGCAACAAGATTCATTCTTAAAAAATATTATACAGGCTTTTGTCATTAAAGGTAAGAGATAACATAATTCATTCTTCACAATTATTAGGTAAGGTTCTGTCATTAAAGATTTCAGGCAACCAGATTCATTCTTCACCATTGTCAGACAAGATTCTGTCATTAAAGATAAGAGATAACAAGATTCATTCTTCATAAATAAACAAGATTCATTCTTCACAAATATCAGACAAGATTCTGTTATTAAAAATAAGAGACAACAAGATTCATTCTTCATAAATATTGGACAAGATTCTGTCATTAAAGATAAGAGATAACAAGATTCCTTCTTCATAAATATCAGACAAGAGTCAGTCATTAAAAATAAGATGCAACAAGATTCATTCTTCAAAAATATCGGACAAGCTTTTGTCAATAAAGATAAGAAATAACATAATTCATTCTTCATAAATATCAGATCAGATTCTGATGTTAAACATTTGAGACACAAGATTAATTCTTCACAAATATCAGATAAGATTCGGTATTTTAAGATCTGAGACACCAAGATTAACTCTATATAAATATCAGAGCAGATTCCGACGTTAAAGATAAGAGACAAGATTAATTCTTCACAAATATCAGATAAGATTATGTCATTAAAGACATGAAAGTTTTATGCTGAATTAACTCTTTCAGTCCCAAGCAACGTATAGTGTGTAATGGAGTTCTCCTAGTGAGTCTCAGCTTTTGATCAATGTGTTCTCTCACATTTTAATTGTGGTCAGAGAATAAAAGAAAATCTGGCAACCTAAGTTGCCATATGATCTACGTCCAGACTTACTACGTTAGCTTTCATAATTTGTTGCCCAAGTAGGCATTGGTTGCCAAATCTTCTGGTACTGAAAGAGTTAAGAATCTACATCACAGCACTCGGGACACCCCCGTATGCACTCTGTCCTCATCTTCAGCAGCAAGCGAAGAGTTGAAATTCGGATGGTAAAGACATAAGATAACATGAATCTTTCTTTACAAATATCAAATTACACTAGGTAAATGCTAACATACCTGAGAAAAAAGACACCTGATTGGTCTTGATGGAAGCCCCACATGCAATGAAAGCAGTATAACTCTGCC
Organism: Candidula unifasciata; assembly: GCA_905116865.2. Classification (NCBI taxonomy): domain Eukaryota; kingdom Metazoa; phylum Mollusca; class Gastropoda; order Stylommatophora; family Geomitridae; genus Candidula; species Candidula unifasciata. The sequence goes on from CAJHNH020002576.1 coordinate 64,108, forward strand.
CTCGGGTGAGATTAAACAGCCTGATGGTGTGAGGGTGAGAGTCGAACAAGATGTCGACAATCTCGGCACTCTTTTCGTCTGTGCGATAGTAAGTCAGGTCACACGGTGAGGAGAGGCTGGCGCTGAAGCCTCGGGTTGTCCCCCAGACGAGTGTGGCCACAGTATCACAAGCATGAACTACCTCCAGGTAGATTGAACTCCCAGCTGTGGGGGCTGATGTGGCAAGAGTTAGTGGTCCTTTCACTGGACAACAGGTTTTAAAACAAACAATGATTCATGCTTTTTAACTGTGCGTGTGCCTGGTATGTGTGCGTTGTGTGTATGTGTTTGTGAGTGTGTGCCTTATGTGCATGTGTCTGTCAGTCTGTCTGTCTGTTAGTCATCTGACTGTCGGTCATCTGTCTGTCGGTCATCTGTCTGTTGGTCTGTCTGTCTGTCGGTCATCTGTTTGTCGGTAATCTGACTGTCAGTCATCTGTCTGTCGGTCATCTGTCTGTCGGTCATCTGTCTGAGACAGGTACTAGTTCAATTCATTCTGTTCTAACAAATGTTACCTACAGTATCATCATCATCATCATCCACTGCACAACACTATCAATGATATAAAATAGGTAGAAAGCATTCAAAAGTCGCAGTTAACCTTCATCATCTGGATCTACACAACTGGGCTTGCAGGAGTAATGGGTAATGAAAGAGCTGACCAATGGAAAGTAATGCACCAATGAAAACAGGAAGAAGCATGTACAGAGCTGATGTCATCAATGCTGTACGGACTAGGTTGGATGATAACAGGGAATCTCTAACGCTAACCAGACTGCGTGACCGAGGAGTTGAGCTTGGTGAAGCATGTTTATGCCGTCCTTGAGGTAAACACGGGAGATACTATAACCAACTTCTCATAGGAACAATCAGTAGAGGTACCTTGAAGTGGCTGCTGCATAAGAAGACTGAGCATGGGAATGCCCAATGTGAAAAGACGTTGATTGTGATAACATAACATAACATCATCAACACCATCATGATCTTATTGTACCTTTTATATCAAACAGGGCTCGTGGTCTACTTCTCCTTCTAGTTCCTCTTCTTCTTCTTCGTGTTCACTGGCTGTAAACTGTGGCGGAAAGTTCTGGTTGTTTGTCCACTTCTGGATTTTATTCTTGTTTCAGAACTTAGGTTTTGCATGCAAATCCATTTTACAGATCTAGCTTTTTTGTATACAGACTGTTGGTTTCTTACCTTTCAGGCAGATGCACTTTTCTTCAAATGAAAACCCCTAGGTAGCTGACTCTTACAACATGCTTGTTATGGAAGTATTGGGTCTATCCCCCCCCCCCCCACCTACATTGGGTCCACAAACATCCGAAGATGTAATTGTACTGCGTTCGTTAACAGCATAGCTATGATATTTGCGCCTTTCGGCCAAAACATCCCACTTCTGTGGGCAGTTGTTGACCAGGTTAGCTTTCCTGGAATTTAGTTCTATTGTGTGCAATATATACTAGTTTCTGTTGCACGGTTGTTTTTATGGGGTGGAAACGGGGAGGGGGGAGGGGGAGCCACTGCATGCCCATCCCGCCTTGATGATCAGCAATGGCAGACACCTACAGTATGAAGCTGTTAAAATAAAACCATTTTGGGGCAAGCTGAAGTTACAAAAACTAGAGTACCCTTTCATGTTTAAAGTTTTTTTTTTTTTTACATTCGGCAACGTTTGTCACTCACTCTACTCACACAAATATATATATATATATAAAACCATCATTATCATCAGGTGCCCTGCCAAGTGTAGGCGTTCAAGCACCTCCACAGATGTTGGTCTCTTGTCCTCTGGATCAGTTCCACCAATATCCCTTCATGCCACCGTCACAATCCATAACCCATCCACCTACGTCTCTCTCAGCCTGCCTCTTCCTCTTCTACCATTGACCTTCTCAGTTGTTACAGTATTCTCCAATGCCCCCCCTCCCCCTTTATCACATGACTAAAAAAAAACAGTGCTTGTCTTTTCCTTATAGCTGTATATACTGATTTTTTTCATTAGCTTCTTTCGAGCAACTTTTGTTCTGGCAGTCCAAGGGATTTTCCTATTCGTCTGAGGAGCCCCATTTTCCTCACCTTCAAGTTCTTTTTAATTTGTGCACTCACATTCAATGATTCACTACCATACATTAATAAAAATTCTACATAGCATTTTAGTACGTTCTTTCAGACATCCAAAGACAGTCTCCTTTTCTTTGATAAAACTATTACCTCTGCTTTCTTTATATTCAAGGACATAACTTTTTTTTTTTTTTTTTGGTAGTCTCCCTCACTAAAATATCCACCATTTATAGATCATTTGCATTTTCAGCTATCAATGGTGTGTCATCTGCATAATATCTTTGTGTGTGTTTGATATATATATATATATAAACTCCATGAAATATAGTGCTATTAAACTGAAATTTACATTTACAAAAGGTAGAGTTATTTAGATATTTACAGTTGTATATATGTCTCTCAGCTTGCCCCCCACACCCCCTCCCCTCAATATATGATGTCGTAACACAAACAATTATAATCATGTATGGTTCTGTCAAACATATATGTACCTGTATGAGCGGCACTACCACCCACAAAGATACACTCGCCTTCATATATGCTGCTCTGACATGCATACCAAAATAGATATAAATACCTGCAGAGCCAGTGCTATCACACAGCTTCAGCAGACACAGGTAGACGGCCAACAGTGAGCACACATTGAACACACAGGTCCGTTCACAGATCTCCATTTTGGTGAAAACTCGAATTTGTCATCTGTCAGGGGTTGGGCCGGTCTTGTTACAGCAATGTCACTCAAATTCTGTCCTAGAAAAACAAACAATTACACCACCAAACTCCACTTAGTAATAATCAAAAACCAACTAGTAAGTAGTAAATAAATAAAAGAGTAGAGGTAAAGAGGAGAAGAGGTAGACAAAGTAAGACCTGGCTACAGCACCTGACAGGCCTCAGGCATGTAACCACGAAGTCCATCGCAAAAGACCGCCAAAGGTGGAGACAGTTGATCAGAAAGTCAACAGAAATTTGTGACCCAAAGCCCCTGCTTGCTAAACTAACCCAGAAACTTATAACTTTGTAAATTTGTTAGAAAACTGAACAAACTTTAAAGTATTATTCTCAAATTTTGGTATATAGTGCTCTTTTGGCTGCAAAACGGGACTGAGCCTCGAGAGGCAGGGGGTAAGAAGTGCTGGCGTTGTGGGTAGTGGTTCTTACCCCCCCCCCCCCCCCCCCCCCACTTCACCCTAGGTCTAGTGAAATATCTGTTCATGAAAGGAGCATCCATTGCGATGTCAGTCTCTTGACCTAGCACAACGTCTCTTACCCCAAGACCATTGTGCATGGCAAAGAGCCACACCCTCCCCGAGGTAGTCCTGGTAACTGGGGGTGCGAATCCCCAGGCAAAACACAATGGATCTAGAGGAGCAAACTTCGATTAAAAAAACCTGGCGCACCACACCATACTGCCCCCTGTGAAAACATGCAAATTCCACTACATAGCATTGGGCCAAAGGGCGAAAGCTCGTGCGGCGCTGGATCAATAACAACAACAACATAGCTGCAAAACCATGGTGAGTAAAGAATTTGTTTGTAAAAATCTGTTGTAAAATTAACAGCTGCTGAATTGTTCTTTCCTACTAACTATAACAGAATTGAACATTTACATATCATCAAATTCACAACATACATTCATTTCTCTTTAAAAAAATATATACACTTTGTAGGGATAAGAAGTATATAGAAGAATATTACATTCTCTGTTGCCTTTTTTTTTTTTACGCCATCCTCTCTGCCATTTTCGTAAAGGGAAATTAATGTGGGCCATGTCTGTCAAAATTCATAGGTTTGAAAGAGTTAAACTAATGTGACGTCTTTGGGTAGAACACGTTTTTTAATGTATGATATTTAAAGAGTTAACATTCATGAGTCCATATCCATGTTGGTCAAGCCCTGCCTCTTCTTCTAGCAGTATTGTTTTTGTTTACTATTTGTAATATGTTGTTTGTAATTATTAAATATTACATTAAAGGCTCTACTTCGAATGGCACCATAAAATGGCGGCCATAATATGATGCCACATTCTGGCCATAAAATATCCAGAAATATCTGAACGGTGTTTAGGCATATCTAAAATACGGACTTTCTGCCAAGGGACAAATCGCGGGAAAACTAGGATTACTTGACAATATCAACATTGCACACGGTAGTAGTAGACGATAAATACCGACCGTTGACAACAATTTTGAGCATTTCTGCAGACGACGATACTAGCAGACGATATTAGCGACCGTTGACAATTTCGAGACATTACAGACGATGAAATCCGATTAGCAATACTGTGTTGTTCCGATTGAGGATTTAGCAGCGGTAGATGTCAGACTTGTCGGCATGTGCAAAACGTGATTAAACTCATCGCCGAGCGTATCCCCCGCGCCGTTACGTGTGGCGCGGATGGGGGGCTAATCTAGGTGCCTGGGACTCACGAGTAAAGTAATTGGAGGAAGTTGCAGGAGATGCGGTAGCTGCTGCTCGTGAGTCCCAGCCATCTAGATACGGTCGGCGGTGAGGCACACTCGCAGAAGCAGGTCCGCAAGTAACATATCGCAGAGACCCTGTTAGAGCATTTGTTTCGTTATTTTTAATAGAACTGAGCCCCATTCGGATATTTTATGGCCAGAATGTGGCCAATTTGGCTCTCTTTCAAACGGCATCATATTATGGCCGCCATTTTATGACGCCGTTCGAAGCAGAGCCAAATTAAATGTACCGGGAGCCCAGTCCAGTGCAGGCAGATTGGCAAGTGGTAATTGTTATTAATTTATTACAGAACTTAAACTTAAGACTAAAAATGACATATATTCAGGGCGGTCAGCTAAGCTAGTTAGGACAAATGTGATAGAATACATACTGTTCGGGTTCAGCAAGAAAATTTAGGACATAACGAGATAAAACAAATGTTTTGTCTTGGTTGAAATTAGCACACAAACATTTACAGTCGCCATCTTGGCGGTGATTTATTACTTTTATCGCATCCAGTTCTTCATCCTGCTGGACATAACATACCAGTGACCCATCCACCCCGAACCCATCTAGAGCTCGCATACCACCCTAGTAAGAAAAACAATCGTGAGCTCGCATACCACCCTAGTAAGAAAAACAATCTTGAGTTCGCATACCAAGCAAGTAAGAAAAACAATCGTGAGCTCGCATACCACCCTAGTAAGAAAAACAGTCGTGAGTTTGCATACCACCCTAGTAAGAAAAACAGTCGTGAGTTTGCATACCACCCTAGTAAGAAAAACAGTCGTGAGCTCGCCTACCAATCTAGTAAGAAAAACAATGGTGAGCTCGCATACCACACTAGCAAGAAAAACAATCGTGAGCTCACATACCAACCTACCAAGAGAAACAATCGTGAGCTCACATACCAGCCTAGTAAGAGAAACAATCGTGAGCTCACATACCAGCCTAGTAAGAGAAACAATCGGGAGCTCGCCTACCAAGCTAGTAAGAAAAACAGTCGTGAGCTCGCCTACTAAGCTAGTAAGAAAAAAAATCTAGAGCTCGCATACCACCAAAGTAAGAAAAACAATCGTTACCATCACTACGATCAAGTGCTTGTGGACGTGCGTGCATGAACGATTAAGACATGGTGATTAAGTGCGAGGAGCGGCTGGCCGAACGGTTAGTTCGCTGGGCTCGGGTTTAAATCCTCGTTAAGGCTAGGAATTTTTCTGTCGGGAGCAAAATAAAACCCTCACCTACACAGTCGTGGCGACAGCACTAGCCATGCGGCCGTAAAACCTCAGGCTCAAAGACCCCCCCCCCCCCCAACCCCTCCTAAACTCAAAATTAGTATAATAAAAGCAGTAATTGGCAGGTGTTAGTGCATAGTTGTCACTATTCGGATAAGAAACTCCCTAAGTACAATTTCCAGACACCCCAATGTTGAATCAAGAATCGACATCGTAGCACTCGGGAAACTTTTACAAACGCTCCTTCCCCATTTTCAGCAGCAAACGAAGAGTACCAGTTCCGATGGTACCAGTAACTGTCTCGCCTTTACCTTGAGTGTTGGGCGTCGACCAGCTTACTTGGTAACTAGGCGCAGCTCCATTCTCCTCAGACCGTAATGATCTATCTGTGCCTTCGAACTGTTCCCTCGCTCCCAATGGACCCTCAAAACATCCAGCTTGTCATACATCAATTCACCACCAAGTGGCACAGAACCAACCAGTTTATCTGCTTACTCGTTTCCCAACACACCAGCATTACCTGGAGAAAACATCCACAGGACGCTAACTACCTTGGACTCCAAGAAACCCTATTTAACCGTGAGGTTATGTGGGGGCCCCGACGGTTACACGGTAAACTGGAGTGCAGACTGTGTCATGTGACATTACACAGAAGTTAAAAAGGAAAGATTTCAAACTAATTTCTTCAAAAGACGCCATTAGGCAAGGCACTTGATAATGATGATGTAGTAATAGTAATTTTAAAAAAAATCCTGCACCATCCTCAGGGAAATAATTGTGGCATTTCGTGTTCTTTTTATTCTATATTTGATGAAATTATTTATTTAGGAATGCTGAAGAAGAACATTTATTGAGGACAAATATGTAATTAGTACTGTTTCAAGTGTTGCTTTGATTTAAGTTGTATTTATGACAGATAAATTGTACTATGACTATTTAGATAATCTCACTAACACTGTGTCGTTGAAAGGCAAGACGGACATATAACCAGATTACGACCGGTACCAGTAGTACCACTAGTAGTGAAACTCTGCGCTGGCAGCTGAAGATGAAGACGGAGCACACAAGGGAAATACCCGAGTGCTGCGATGTCACTTCTTGACTCAACTCAACTCATTTGGGTAATTGAAATTGTGGATTTATTATGCCATAAGTAACAGAGCTGATTACTCTTAAACAATTTTATCTTTAGGAGAACTTCATCAAGTATTCGTGTGCATTCTTTACCCTTCTAGATATAGATTTTTAGTGAACATCATCATCATTAACCACTTTTGCCGTTAACTACCGTGTGGAGGAATAATTTGCGAGCCAGTGCACGCTGGCTGCCACTGGCTATTGTCATGCCGTGAAGGCGTACAGTGTCTTTAATGTTGTCGATCTATGTTTCGACAGCCGTCCTCTTGCTCTTGTAGCTGATCTTCTGAGATATAGTGCTTGTGGTGGTATTTGATTCTTGCTGCATTCTAACGAGATAGCCAAACCACTTGATCTGCTGTTTCTCGATGAATCTTGTACAAGGTGTCGTTCCCACAATTTGCGTGATAGTTTCATTATTCACTCGATTTCGAGTGGTTAGGTTGGCTGCTTTTCTCAGGCATCTCATCTCGCAGGTGGTGATTTTGCGTATGTGGGCTTTAGATAGTGTCCAAGTTTGGCACTCCTAGTAATATATTGCTTGAACTTGCCACGCAGGTCTCTGGGGCTCTCTATGTGTAACAAGTTTGTCATCGTTATATAAGGTTTATAGTCAATAAATGGTTTTCTTGTGATTTCATATTTTTTTACACTCTAGAAAAAAAATTTAAAGATACTTTTCCACGACTTCGGTAGTTTTGGGCACATAGGGCTCCAGCAAAGAGTGCTCTTTATTACATGGTTTCCTGGTAACAGGGGAGTCGACTCTAGTCACGTCAGGCGCAAACGACACGATCTGGTCAGCAGACGACGTCTGGCATTCTCTCTCTCTTCCCCAGACTTCAAACAGTAACACAGATGGCTGTAGATCTCATCAATTTGCTTTACGCTGTGATTATTTCGGTGGGTGGAATCATCGGTTATGCCAGGAAAGGTAGGACTGATGACATTTCCTTTTTTACGTATCAAAACCTAATTAATATTATTATTTTTCTGATAATAATGCAGCGATGTCGGACTTAAGTCCCTAAGTCCGGTTCAAAGTCCACTAGAGTCTAGCTAGAGGTTATAAATACAGCTGCTACTAATAACTTATGATGTATACGACTGATCACCATCATGGCACAAGGGTAGTAACCTTTAAGTGATCCGCTTCTCAGCACGAACTCCGTAGCACCGGCGAGGATAAGGAAATACTTTGGGTAGATTTTTAATTCAAAATGTTGCCCAGACAGCGCCTTTTGGCTTTAGTCTACTCTTTTTGATTTCTTGTTACGTGCACAACAATACACACAGGCGTCCGATCTTACTACCCAGAGGCTATGGGAAATTACTAGAAGTCCACGGGACCTCCAGCATTCAAAGCGGACGCCATGCCTGGAGACTACTCAACCCCAAATAATAACTAATACATGTGTTGAAATTTGATCATTACAAACAAGATAACACACATTCTTATAGACTACTTTTCTGTTCTTGTTCAGCAAGCAAATGCATAGAAGACATTTTGACTATCCTGCAAATAACGGGCACAAAAGATGGCGGCCAAAAAGAGGGCCTTAGTCACGTGTCAATTGCGCACTTCCGGCGACTTAATTTGCGGTTTTCCGGCGACTACCGCCACCGCCAAGAGTCCCCCACGCCGCTAACGCGCCGTGGATTGGGGCTAAACTAGATGGCTAGGACTCACGAGCAGCAGCTTCCGCATCTCCTGCAGCTTTGCTCGTGAGTGTGGCGGTCGTCGCCAGAAAACCGCAAATTAAGTCGCCCGAAGTGCACAATTGACACGTGACTGAGGCTATGCTAGGATGTTTTTGCGGCCGCCATCTTTTGTGCCCGTTATTCGGAGGATAGCCGAAATTTTGATGTAGCAGCAAATATGCCTAAAATGTAACACAATATAATTACGTCCAAACTTAAATAAATAGACTCGCCCACACTAGATTTAAGTAACTATAATCTCCGTCCCCATGTGGGACAAATTTTTCTATAATTTGAAGCTCCACCCTGGTTGTTGCCGGGAGCCCTAATATAACCTAACAGTTAAACGGGCTTCAGGGACCTCTCCACGGGTGATCCTCATCTGAATGGTGGCACTTTGTGTCACCAGGTGTTTATTGTGTGATATCCTGGTGGGGTAAAAATTCAGTCATATAAGTTACTTTCTAACCATTTTGTGGTGCCCCAGTATAACTGTGCTATATGGATGTATGGCTAAACAAAGTTTCAAAGACTTGTACCTGTTTGATTCTCATCCTTGAGATGTTAATCCTACATATGGCCATCCTGGAGGAAAACATTAACACACACACAAAACTGAAAGAAAAGACAAAGACATTCTGGAAGAACACAACACACCTTCTTATAGACTATAATCTTTCAGGTCTTGCTCACAAATTTAAAGCATCTTACAAACAAATGTTTCTGTGATAAGGCACAGATAATAGCCAAACACACTTTTATGGAGTCTGCTTTCATCTTATAATGGAATCATTGCAGCTCATGACATGCCCATATAGTCTTGCCATTCTTTGGTGGTTGGGGTTTTCTGCCAGTGAGGTAGTCAGTTACTGGTATACCAGTGTTTGGCTTTCACAAATTCTAAGTAAAGAAATATGAAGTGAGGTGAACAGTTCCCTTTCTGATCAATTTCCCTCCCAGAACATGATGATAAAGTGCACAGCTGTAAATGTTACAGTGCACTTTATGCTAATTCTAAAAACTGGCACCTTTCTGGTGAATCTGAGTCAACCACAGAGCCATGGAGGTAACTAGTTATTGATTGATTATAAAACATGCAAGAGCGGTACTTCTGGCCCTCCAATCTAGAAGATTACCTGGTTTACGAACACTACTCAAGTCACAGTGGACGCTAGGCACGGCCACTTTTTTTTTTTTTTTTTTTAGCCGTGGCAGTTCTGCCAGGCGGTGGCCGTTGCATTTTTGCTCCATTTGTAGACTGGAAGGATATGGTTTCGTCACCCAGCTTCTGAGTTGAGTGCATGGTGTGACACTGTGAGCTACGAGTGTTTTTCGTTGGCACAGGAGCGGAGCAACAATGGGGTGACCCGTTTGCTATGATGCTGAAACTAGGATTACCAGATTACCAGATTACACTACTCTCCAAACTAGGCAACCAGTGTGAGGTAACTATGCATTGGATACCAACCCGCTGTGGAGTTAGTGGAAATGAAAGAGCTGATAAACTAGCTAAGGGAGGTGCAAATGAAGAACTACCTGATGTACCAGTCTCTTATCAACAGAAGAAGAGAATAATCAAATCAGTCAGAAAGCCACCAAAACCGGTACAAGACGATTACATTTTATGGACAGACTAGAGCAAGTTATTATTCTACGCCTTCTAACAGGACACGATCAACTTTGCAGCCACACATACACAAAATTAAAAATCTGTGAAACAGACATGTGCACATGTGAATTGGCACCTGAGACAACAGATCATGTCCTCCAAGACTGTCTCAAGTACAACACATCAAGGCAAAACATTTGGCCAAGAGAAACACCGGTGCAAGCCAATCTTTACGGGTCGCTGAGTGAATTACAAAAGACAGTAAAGTTCATACTAGAGACAACATTGCAGATATAGATAATCTTTTTCAAATGAAGGAAAGAAGAAGAAGAAGAAGATTATAACATTAGTCTAAGATAGTATGCTTTTTTTTTTTTTACAGGAAGTGTACCATCTTTGGCCGCAGGCTTGCTATGTGGTATCGTAATGATATTTGGATCAATTCAGATGGGACAGGATGCAAAAAATGTCACACTTTCATTAGGTTTGTTGTCACTTTGTCCCTGTAAAATTTATGTCTTGTAGGTAATAGTTGAGGTGATACTGTAATATCATAGACTGTTCAGTGGAAAGGCAGTGGGGTGGGGGTGGGGGGAATAAGACTATCTCTGGCTGTGTACTATTTTTATCTTGCAAGATTGGTGGGACAATACTATCTATGGCTGGTCAAGAGTGAATTAATCCATGGAAGAAATATTTTAAAAGAAAAACTAGCAGCTGCCTTGTCCATGAGGGAAATATTTTAAAATAAACGACCAGCTCCCCTTAGTGTGATCCATGAAAAACTATCTAAAATAGTCATGGATACAAGCATAAACAGATGGATCAGCACAATCACTATCATACAGAATGTATCTTTCTTCTTTTGTCAAAATCTGCTTGTGCCGCTAGGTGTCGCAGTCTATCAGATGATCGGCAACCGAGCCAGGGCGCGCTCAGTCGCTTCATATGCCGTGATGTTATGAAGTCTCAAGTTGTCCGTGACTCCTTCAATCCATCTTCTTCTTGGTCTTCCCCTGCCTCTTGTTGTTTCGATTTTCATGTTGTATGCTCTTGACGCTGGCATCGTTGGTTCCATTCTCATTAGGTGACCAAACCATTTCATTCTTTGCTTCTCAATAAATTTAACGATGGGTATGGTTCCAATAGTTCTTGTGATCACATCGTTTCTCACTCGATCTCTTCTGGTTTTATTCGCAGCCATTCTCAAACATCTCATTTCACAGGTGGTTAGTCTTCTCTCGTGTTCTTTTGTTAATGTCCAAGTCTGACATTGATAACCTAATGTCGGTATAAAGATTGTATTTATAATTTGTCTTTTTATCTCAGCTGGGACAGCAGGGTGTTTTAAAATTGGGGCAAGCTGGTATGCGACATTGTTGGCTTGTTGGATTCTTGCTTCAGTCTCTCATACAGAATGTATATCCACTAGTAAATTATATTCCCAACTAAACAGCCAAGATCTCAGCATTAGAGCAGACTAAATCAAAATATGAATTTTGTCAGATTTTCGTTCTCATTTAGTGTCTGAAAGAGGGTGTTAAAATGTTACATAGAACCTGTTCTGTTGTATGGCAGCAAATCTTGGAATGTCAGTGAACAAATTAGGAAGAATTTGGAAGCAACAGAGATGTGGTTTCTGAGACGAATGTTATGAATACCTTGGACGGTCAGAGTAACTAACAATGGTTGCTTGAAAGAAGCTAATGAAAGTAGATCTCAATATACAACAATAAGAAAGAGACAAACACTTTTCTTTGGCCACATAATGAGAAGAAAGACATTGGAGAAAATTATGACAACTGGAAAGGTCAGTGGAAAAGGGGGTAGAGGCAGACCAAGAGAGATGATGCTGGATGTGCTGAAACAATGGCATGGAGGGATATCATCAAGAGAGCTGTTCTAGGCAGTCAGGGATCGTGATCTGTGGAGACGCATGAGCGCCAGAACCAGTTGGCTAATCACTACCTGTATTTACCAGTTGTGTTATGTAGGCCTTACCGAGGTTCTGAACTTGGGTACCCAAATCCCCTGAACAGTCTGTTGAAAGGCAATACTGGCATGATAAGTAAACACCAGAAAGTTGTACATAACTAAAAAAAAAAATTATTTTATCATAAGAACTCATCTGTGAAAATTAGGGATGCAGTCACAAGAAGAAGAATCTATGAAGGGTGAGACTATCCCTGGCAGCTTTGTGAGGGGTGACACTAAATGAAAACAACAAGCATTTTGTCATACAAGTGACTCAGAGAGCTATGCCACTTCAAAACTTTCTATTGCAGTGACATCTGCCATTCTCACTGTTGTCATGGGATACAGATTCAGCAAGTCTGGCAAGTTTGTCCCTGCTGGAGTGGTTACTGTTCTCAGGTGAGTGCAGCAAGTTGTCACTGCTGGAGTGGTTATTGTTCTCAGGTGAGTGCAGCAAGTTGTCACTGCTGGAGTGGTTACTGTTCTCAGGTGAGTGCAGCAAGTTGTCACTGCTGGAGTGGTCACTGTTCTCAGGTGAGTGCAGCAAGTTGTCACTGCTGGAGTGGTCACTGTTCTCAGGTGAGTGCAGCAAGTTGTCACTGCTGGAGTGGTTACTGTTCTCAGGTGAGTGCAGCAAGTTGTCACTGCTGGAGTGGTCACTGTTCTCAGGTGAGTGCAGCAAGTTGTCACTGCTGGAGTGGTTACTGTTCTCAGGTGAGTGCAGCAAGTTGTCACTGCTGGAGTGGTCACTGTTCTCAGGTGAGTGCAGCAAGTTGTCACTGCTGGAGTGGTCACTGTTCTCAGGTGAGTGCAGCAAGTTGTCACTGCTGGAGTGGTTACTGTTCTCAGGTGAGTGCAGCATGTTGTCACTGCTGGAGTGGTCACTGTTCTCAGGTGAGTGCAGCAAGTTGTCACTGCTGGAGTGGTCACTGTTCTCAGGTGAGTGCAGCAAGTTGTCACTGCTGGAGTGGTTACTGTTCTCAGGTGAGTGCAGCAAGTTGTCACTGCTGGAGTGGTTACTGTTCTCAGGTGAGTGCAGCAAGTTGTCACTGCTGGAGTGGTTACTGTTCTCAGGTGAGTGCAGCAAGCTGTCACTGCTGGAGTGGTCACTGTTCTCAGGTGAGTGCAGCAAGTTGTCACTGCTGGAGTGGTTACTGTTCTCAGGTGAGTGCAGCATGTTGTCACTGCTGGAGTGGTCACTGTTCTCAGGTGAGTGCAGCAAGTTGTCACTGCTGGAGTGGTCACTGTTCTCAGGTGAGTGCAGCAAGTTGTCACTGCTGGAGTGGTCACTGTTCTCAGGTGAGTGCAGCAAGTTGTCACTGCTGGAGTGGTTACTGTTCTCAGGTGAGTGCAGCAAGATGTCACTGCTGGAGTGGTTACTGTTCTCAGGTGAGTGCAGCAAGTTGTCACTGCTGGAGTGGTCACTGTTCTCAGGTGAGTGCAGCAAGTTGTCACTGCTGGAGTGGTTACTGTTCTCAGGTGAGTGCAGCAAGTTGTCACTGCTGGAGTGGTAACTGTTCTCAGGTGAGTGAGCAGTAAGTCTGACAAGTTTGTCCTTGCTGGAGTGGTTATTGTTCTCAGGTGAGTGAGCAGTAAGTCTGACAAGTTTGTCCTTGCTGGAGTGGTAACTGTTCTCAGGTGAGTGAGCAGTAAGTCTGACAAGTTTGTCCTTGCTGGAGTGGTAACTGTTCTCAGGTGAGTGAGCAGTAAGTCTGACAAGTTTGTCCTTGCTGGAGTGGTAACTGTTCTCAGGTGAGTGAGCAGTAAGTCTGACAAGTTTGTCCTTGCTGGAGTGGTAACTGTTCTCAGGTGAGTGAGCAGCAAGTCTGACAAGTTTGTCCTTGCTGGAGTGGTAACTGTTCTCAGGTGAGTGAGCAGTAAGTCTGACAAGTTTGTCCTTGCTGGAGTGGTAACTGTTCTCAGGTGAGTGAGCAGTAAGTCTGACAAGTTTGTCCTTGCTGGAGTGGTAACTGTTCTCAGGTGAGTGAGCAGTAAGTCTGACAAGTTTGTCCTTGCTGGAGTGGTAACTGTTCTCAGGTGAGTGAGCAGTAAGTCTGACAAGTTTGTCCTTGCTGGAGTGGTAACTGTTCTCAGGTGAGTGAGCAGTAAGTCTGACAAGTTTGTCCTTGCTGGAGTGCTTACTGTTCTCAGGTGAAATAAAGAACACTTTTCACACTGGGCACATGATGCTAGCATAGCATCGATGCATTATGTGGTGAGTACCTTATTGGCTGCCTTTACTTCCCAGGACATTACCTGGTACCACTTTTAGGCTGGGTCAACCTGAGAGAGAGCAGAGTTCAGTTTTGAAAAAAAAGGTAACAGGCCTTCGCACATTCTAGGTCATGGCAAATATGATGGGGTGACCAGTTGCTTTACACATTGAGCAATACATGGCACCATATGGTTGCTGAAGACCCTGCCAATTCTCATTTGTCCCTGTCACAATTTATCTCTTGTATTCACCAGCTGTACACATTAGCTTGTCACACTTTAGCTCTTGTATTCGCCAGCTGAACACATCAGTTTGTCATAATTTATTTCTGGTATTCACCAGCTGTACACATCAGTTTGTCATAATTTATTTATGGTATTCACCAGCTGTACACATCAGTTTGTCATAATTTATTTATGGTATTCACCAGCTGTACGCTGCACACATCAGTTTGTTATAATTTATTTATGGTATTTACTAGCTGTACGCTGCACACATCAGATTGTCATAATTTATCTCTGGTATTCACCAGCTGCACACATCAGTTTGTCATAATTTATCTCTGGTATTCACCAGCTGTACACATCAGTTTGTCATAATTTATCTCTGGTATTCACCAGCTGTACACATCAGTTTGTCATAATTTATCTCTGGTATTCACCAGCTGTACGCTGCACACATCAGTTTGTTATAATTTATCTCTGGTATTCACCAGCTGTACACATCAGTTTGTCATAATTTATTTCTGGTATTCACCAGCTGTACATATCAGTTTGTCATGATTTATTTCTGGTATTCACCAGCTGTACGCTGCACACATCAGTTTGTCTAACTCTCAGGCAGAAACACTATTGACTTTGAAGCAAACAGTCCTAATTAATCAACTTTTGTTACATGTCACACCTCCCCTTTTTCCATGGCACCAGGAGGAAAAACACACGGAGAGTACTAGGTGTTCTGTTTGATTGTTCTACTGTGGTTATATTTAGATATATAGTGTAAATGTGTTATATTGTTTCTTGTTCCCTCTCGCAGCTTGTTAATGGTGCTCCGACTTGGCTACATTGCAATTACTTATTGAAATCACACCGAGCTCCAGGCAAGGCAATGGATACGTGCAGAAGTAGTGAGGCTGTTAAGAATGACCAGTTGTACATGAGGACATGAAGTCATCATACATGGGAACAGACAGTACAAGTTTGCCAACACTTGAGATAAATATGGTAGTTACAACATTAGACCGGGATACAGATGGTACAATTAAAACATAAGACAGAGACACAGATGGTACAATTACAACATAAGTCAGAGATACAGATGGTTCAGTCATAATTTACTAGTGCAGGGTTAAGAGGTGAAACTGTCATATCACACACCACATGGAATCGCAACATACACTATGTACCAGACAGGGTTCTTTCATAATGATTCACCCACATGAAATCAACAGCTGACAGGACAGTCAGCTATTTCAGGGGGTGGTATCATTTCATTTGCCGTGCGGTTTTGAGTTTTGTGACTTTCTTGTGCTGTTTTTTTGTGTGCATTTTTCTGAAAATTTGTGTTGGTGCGCAATTGGCTGGTGTACAAGCAACACTCTGAAACCTTGGCAATGCAGAAAGACAGCTGGAAACACACTGGTAAAAGACCTATCTTACCACCCTCTATATTATTTGACAGTCCTGTGACATCATCGGGGAGAATAATTGCAAAAGCACCCCAGACAGTCAGAACACACAAGTAAATGTACCAGGGATATATATATATATATATATATATATATATATATATATATATATATATATATATATATATATATATATATATATATATATATATATAGACAGGATCAACTGTTAAAATACACTCAGCAGTCTGGTTTACATAGCCCATATGTAGTTTTACCATCCTGCAAGCAAAAACGTGTTATGAAGGGGTTTCAAATGAAAACCTTAAAATATCAAAGAACGGACACTAACCATGCCAATTGTCTGACCTAAATATTTCACCCATATGATTAAAACAAATGGATAACGTAACACTGCTACTCTTTCGTGTATGTCAAAAGTGGGTTGGTCATCTTTAACCATTCATTATGACATCACTGTGTCAGTCTTAACACTGTCTCATTTTCCAGTACAAACCGGCTACAAGACAATGCATTGTTATTATAACTGTAATTCCACTTTTCAGGTTTTAATTTGACACGCCCTCGTATTTACTCCGGCACACGTATATCTCTGCTCAAGATATCTTTTTTTTTGGTCAGTATGAATGTATTTATGCTTCTAAGTGTATGTATGAATATACAATCTTACCACAAGTGTATTTTGTATATGATGATCAACTTTCGTGTTAATGATAAACACTGAATGAAATTAACATGTACGTGTGACACATAAGAGTTAGAAATGTGTCCACTTGTGACCCTTTGATAATAAAGTTCATTCCTTCATTCTGACACACACAGGCTTTGTTATTGCCTCTTCTTTACACAATGCCCTCCCTATATTTGGAAGATGCAGAGGTGTGGTTTTATAGACAAATGATGTGAATACCCTAGAAAAAAGTAATGAAGACACCTGACCCAGAGACCTAACTGCCCACACCAGAAGGAGAGAATCTACTTTCTGTTGTCACATTATGAGAAGGAGAAAACTAGAGTACATGGTGATGGTTGGTGGGGAAGAGAGGCAGACCCAAAGAGAAAATGCTGGACAGTTCAACATTATTGTGTGGAAGACCATCAGTGACAGAAATGATTGGAAGTACACGAAGGTTACTGATAGACATGACAATAATGGAACACAGAATGAGCTGTAAGAAGATTCCCAACACCAGAAACATACTTTGGAGTGTGGTGATAATTTTAAAATCTGACTTACGCATACAATGACAGAAATACATGAATATGTATATGACAGTGTTTATTGGTGACAACAGGCATGAACAGAAGGCTTGTTCTTCAGATATTCCTCTTCTACTTGTGAACAGGGCAGTTAACTTGCTCTTCTTTCACTAGTGCACAGGGTGGTTAACTTGCTCTTCTTTCACCAGTGCACAGGGTGGTTAACTTGTTCTTCCACTAGTGCACAGGGCAGTTAACTTGTTCTTCCACTAGTGCACAGGGCGATTTACTTGCTCTTCTTCCGCTAGTGCACAGGGGGGTTAACTTGCTCTTCTTTCACTAGTACACAGAGTAGTTTTGTTTTTCAACCTATGCACAGCACGGTTAACCGGCTCCTTTTCAACTTGTTCACAGGGTGATTAATTTCCTCTGTTTCCAACTTGTGCGTGGGGCAGTTAACTTGCTCATCTTCAACTTTTGCTTAAGGGGCCAGTTATTTATTTAACCTTCTCTTCTTGGCCTTGTGCACAGGTTCAGTTGGAGGTATTCTGACACCAGATGATGCCGGTGTTGAAACTGAAAATGAAGTAAGACAGAATGTGTTAGTTGAAAAATAGCCCTTATATTAATAGCATAACTTGGACAAATGGGCCACAATGTGTATTAAACGATATCAGTCATAAATATAATGCAGGGCACATCTCTTCAACGAACTATACTATAATCTATTACAACTTGTGTATAAAACACATTAGGTGGAAGCTGGCAAATACTAGCACCTTGAATACAGTAACTGCATGGTGACGATATTGATGTATACTGTATGGAGCGGAAACAAGGGGAACAACTAAGAAAATTACTAATAAACATTCATTAACTAGTGCTGCCCATTTGGGTTCCAGGACCCCACTATGGGGGTCCCACTGATTCTCCAACAAGCATGTCCTAAAGTAAACTAACACAAGTCAGATTTGTAGACTGGATGTGCATGCAACACTCAGTTCTGGAACAGGACTATAGTCCAGAAGTGGACAAACAACCAGAACTTTCCGCTAGAGTTTACAGCTGGTGAACGCGAAGAAGATTAACAGGTGCCTGCGCAGAACAGAGAGAATTAAATGGTATGACAGAATTGAGTTTTGGGAGAGAATCAGTGAATATTCCAGTGAATCAAGAGGTGAAGAAATGGTGGTGGTGTTGCATAGGACACACGTTGAGAAAAACATAACTAAAACATCTTTGCAATGAAACATAGAGGCACAGAAATAAAGGCAGACCCCCCATCCCCCTAAAAAAAACATGGAAATGGGAAAATTAGACAGTTGAGTTAAAAAGACAGGAAGGAGAAAGAGTGAGCTACATGTGATAGCAAAAGATAGGATGGCAACAGCGTCTGCTTTTACTGTAAAGTCCAATTAGGGAGTGGCAGTCTCTGTCGCATAGGCATCAAAGAAGTAGAGATCTGCGGGTGCTGTATCAATATACTACCCCAAACAGGGGAAACCCACAAGTCAAGGGACAGTCTAATATTTCAGGGGGTTGGTTGGGGTTAGGGCCAGTTCTAGATGATTTGGGGGTCGTTTAAAGCATAAGAAAGTCGGGACACCTAGTCTTACTACCCTCTAAAATGTTGGACTGTCCTGTGACGTCATCTGGGGTAGGATATAATTAAAGCACCGATCTGCGTATAAAAATATTACCTGTCTTTGTTTTCTGTGACTGAGTCTTCCTACTGCTCGTCTCTGTCTCCCCTGCCGGTGTCCTTCTCTTCTGGTTTCCCTTCACTGAAGTTTTTTGCTGTTGTTTTCTCTTCTTCTGATTTCTTTTCGGCGCAGAGTCTTTGCTAGACTGTTTCTGAAATTGTCCTGGAGTTACCTTCACAGCACCTGTGTCGGAGCTTGCAGACTCTTCACTAACATCTTCTTCTTCAGGTTGGCTACTTGTTGTTTCTGTGACATGTTTCTTCTGTGACTTCACTTGTGTTTTTGCTCTAGGTTCTGACGGTTCCCCTTAAAAAAAATATATATATAACTGAGAATCATCACATAGGTTGATCACCAGTTTACCCATCCATCATTTTACTTACTGTCTGTGTGACACCAATTTGTTATTTTACACACTGTGTGATATCAATCTGTTATTTTACAGTGTGTGATATCAATCTGTTATTTTACAGTGTGTGACACCAATCTGTTATTTTACAGTGTGTGATATCAATCTGTTATTTTACACACTGTGTGACATCAATCTGTTATTTTACAGTGTGTGATATCAATCTGTTATTTTACAGTGTGTGATATCAAGCTGTTATTTTACACACTGTGTGACATCAATCTGTTATTTTACAGTGTGTGATATCAATCTGTTATTTTACACACTGTGTGACATCAATCTGTTATTTTACAGTGTGTGATATCAATCTGTTATTTTACACACTGTGTGACACCAATCTGTTATTTTACAGTGTGTGATATCAATCTGTTATTTTTCAGTGTGTGATATCAATCTGTTATTTTACACATTGTGTGACATCAATCTGTTATTTTACACACCGTGTGACACTAATCTGTTATTTTAAACAGTGTGTGACACCAATCTGTTATTTTACACACTATGGGACATCAATCTGTTATTTTACACACTGTGTGATATCAATCTGTTATTTTACACACTATGGGACATCAATCTGTTATTTTACACACTGTGTGACATCAATCTGTTATTTTACGCACTATGGGACATCAATCTGTTATTTTAAACAGTGTGACATCATTCTGTTATTTTACACACTGTGTGATATCAATCTGTTATTTTACATACTGCTTATGTGAGATAATCAACTACTTTACATCACTCGTATTTTTTTTCTCTAAATTATTCGGTTTTAATTCTTAGTAATTCATCAGTCAAGTTTCACCATCACTGCAGACCGGTTGTCCCATAGCTGCCCCGTCCCTGTGCCAGTGGAAATCACACAGAATGTCCTCCACTGTTGTCAGAGGCCAGTTCGGCTATGGAAAGCACAACAGATGTCCTATAATGAATCATCATGTTTGTACGAGTTGACCTTCAGTACAACTCAGTATGCGAACGGACAGCTTGACCACGCAATAAGCCGGGCCCAGTTAAGAGGCCAGTTTGAGTTCACTTAACTGACACGGAGTGCTGCGTGCTAAGCCACGAACTCGAGGGAAATACAAAAGGCTTTGTGCTGGTAGACAGAGAGAGAAGACGGTACAGGTGACTAGGTAAGAATTAGGTTTAGCGACGGTTAGGTGTAATAGGGTATACTTATGTAGTATTTGACGATAGGCTGTGTTTCTATTTAATGTTTAGACTAGATAATATAGAGTTAAGGTCCTTTGTGTAGTAGACATTCCATGCAGTATTTGTTTGAGCAGTTAATCAAGGTGACACGCATTGTAATGGCGATAACACTGCCTGGTCACGCTTAGGCCATACACCCATACACCTTATGTGTATCGCTGAGTCCCGTTTGGCAATAGACGGCGGATTGATTGGCACTGAGACACTGCCAGCTAAGAGTCGTGCTCCCTAGATCCATGGGGACTGGCCTGGGTTGATTAGCGATTGTAAAGCTGTCATCGCCAAGGCAGTTTCGGATGGGAACTGCTTAGCCCAGTTGAAGTGTCTTACGTCTAGTTGTTCATTGTACATTAAAGATTATGTTTGTACTCAGCAGGAGTGTTGTCTTAGGTGTGTCTGGGTAGTTGAGTCTGTCAGCTGGCCTACCTAGCGAGCCATATAAAATAAGTAGAGTAGAATAAGTCCCTGAAAACTGTCTCATTTGAAAACTACTAAAAACTTGTCAGTTCCAACAAAATTTCGAAGCTTGCACATGCAATGTAAAAATGCATAAGGCAACTGGCTAAAACTTAATGGTCCCACACCGAAACTGCAGCTCAATTTTGGTGCCAAATAGTCAATCAAGAAAAACGGCTTTGCACCCATTCCTAGTAGAAAAGGAGTACTGATTCCTAACATGTGTCAAGTTGCTTCACCTTTTGCCACCACATACAGCTCAACCCAATACCTTATTCACTCCCTTCTGATTCAATAAAAATCTGATGTGAGTCGACAGCTTCTTTCAGAAAAGCTTTCAAAATATTGTTGGCAAATTATTTCTTTTGTTTCCAAATTACACTGTCTATAGTTGACACTGCCCGGGATATGCAGGAGTGTGAGGTAACAAAAGAGTAGACTTTCTGACTACAAAAGTGATAGCTATGGCTACCCTCCTAGTGGACAATAGAGACATTCTGAAGACTATTTATGAACAAATGCTGACAGAACACGAGGTTAGATGAAATAACATGTGTAATAATGCGTGAAAGCAGAATTAGTAGTTGAACCGGTAAGGACGGATGTATGAAATGAAGAAAACTATGCGTATATAATCAGTGTGCTACAGGAACCGTTAGCATCCACACTGTAAGACATACTGCGGGAGACAGAGCACCTATAGTTATGCCTAGTATGTCATGATACTGATTATCAAATCAGTAATCTGACTATAGTTGGCTACAATGTAATGGGATGAGGTAATCAATCACGCACATTTCATTATATAAAAACTGCACTGACCTTAAAGTGGACAACATGGACACAAACAAGCACTGACCTTTTTCAAGAGCACCGTTAGCAGAATTATGTACGGCCATACAAGTGACCCTGACCCGAGCTGCATGCGACAAAACCTCATCTGTGGTTTTCTGTGTGAGAGTTCAAACATACAGGTCACAAACAAAATGAACATCAGCTTTCTGCTAGATTAGTCTTTAAAATAAGTTCTATTAAACATCCTTGTAGTCACAACATTAGGTCTATCAAACATCCTTGTAGTCACAACATTAGGTCTATCAAACATCCTTGTAGTCACAACATTAGGTCTATCAAACATCCTTGTAGTCACAACATTAGGTCTATCAAACATCCTTGTAGTCACAACATTAGGTCTAGCAAACATTCTTGTAGTCACAACATTAGGTCTATCAAACATCCATGTTTAGTCACAACATTAGGTCTAGCAAACATCCTCGTAGTCACAACATTAGGTCTAGGAATCGTCAATGTACAGTCACAACATTAGGTCTAGCAAACATCCATGTATAGTCACAACATTAGGTCTATCAAACATCCTTGTGGTCACAACATTAGGTCTATCAAACATCCTTGTAGTCACAACGTTAGGTCTATCAAACATCCTTGTAGTCACAACTTTAGGTCTATCAATCATCCTTGTAGTCACAACATTAGGTCTAGGAATCGTCCATGTACAGTCACAACATCAGGTCTAGGAATCGTCCATGTACAGTCACCACATCAGGTCTAGGAAACATCCCTAATTAGTCATAACATTAGGTCTAGCACACAGCCTTGTATAGTCACATTGAGTGTAGAAAACATCCCTGTATAGTCACAACATCTAACAAAGCACTAACTAAACTGGCATCCATTACACAAAAAATATCCACCAACAAGTATCCATTACACTGATGACACCCTTTATACACCTGCCACACAAACTTGACTTACCTCAGCCAGGTTGACCTCAAACACTTTGATACTGCCACTAGAAGTAGCTGCGACCAGCAGGTTCCGCTGACCACAAACTGTGGCACAAATACACCGCACACGACTGGAAACAAACAGTAACAAAGCGTTACAATGTCGCTAGGAGTGGTAAGTTTTTCACTAGTTTTCAAATGAGCAGTGAAGGGCAATTTGTGAAGAGTTGGTTGAAACCTGGACTAACGATTAGCTAACAAAAGTGTGATAACATGAAACCCACCCCGGTAGCTTTGTTACAGATCTATGTAATGCTGTGTGTTCGCAACGCCATGGTGTACTTTTGACGCCCCTAACCGTGTGTGAAAAGAACTTGAATATCCGTTTAGATGAGTGTTGTAGGGCAACAAACGGAAGTCACATAGAACACTGCCCTGAATAAGTATACAACTTGGAGTTTTCCTTTCATTTGGTGAAGATTTAACGATTCTATCTTATTTCGTTGATTTCCTGTGATCAGTCAGAAGTGCACCATAACTTTATGAACAAATGGTATTTACAGTTTCCTCGTATGGGTTCCAGGGCCCTATTGTGGAGAAAACGAGAACAGACCCACTGCCTCCTAAACAAGCACGTCGTATGAGCTGACTAATTGGGGGTTGGGGTTGGGGGGGGGGGGATCTTCCTTTGAAGTTAAATTGCATCTGCCTGAGAGGCAAGGAACCAAGTCTCCATACAAATAAGTTGAATCTGTAGAACACATGTGCAAGCAACATGCCGGTTCTGGAACTAAAGCCAAGAGATGCAAACAACCAGAACGTCTCGTTGTTGGAGTTTATAGCAGGTGTGGCCGAATTAAGGCATAGGTAAGAATGCAAGCATGCAGTGTTTCTCAGAAATGGTTGCAAATTTTTTTTTTATGGCTGCCTTCTCTACAACAGAGGTTAGCTGCCATGTTTCTACTGTCAGCTATGGAAATATTACGCTGTGAGGCTCCAATCTCTTCCACTGTGAGACTCTCATACCACTGTCTAAAAACCACGAAAATATTATTTTTCTACACCGCCCACCCTGGGGCTTGCACCCCGGTAAACGTTAAAGACCACACTGTGAAACCACTTCACTAACCTCTTAGCCACACTAAGTCACTATAAACACTGAGACAAATATCTCTCTGCTTGGCCAGATGGCAGACATCCTTCTATGTTGCTTATATTTCCCAATGGCCCATATTCTAGCTGTAAGTGAGTAGTGTATCTTGTCCATGCCTTGAAATGCACAGAGTTGCTATTTGTTGCTTTCAAATATCTCTCTCGCTGGCAGATGGCAGATACTCTTCCTTGCTGCTTATACTTCCCACAAAATTTCCATTCAAATCTTCACATTGTCTGGTACGCATTACTTTAAAGGCGGGGTCTATCCAGGACTGTCCAGGTTAGAAGCCTCTCTACCATTTATGGTGATTATTCTACTTTTTTATTCTCTTAAGAATGTGGTTGGCATGTTTTATTGCGGGGACTAACAGCTAAGCTGTGCTATCTGGACCTTTCGGCCCATACATCCAATTTAAACAAATCCTTAATTAGCCGCAACTTACAAAGTGCCAATTAAGAAGTGGCTGTATTTTTCTGCTCCAAAATGGTGCCCAGGAAGCCGTAGTGGAACTTGTCATGTTAATCATGATTGTTAGTTCAAATGAAAGTCTACATTCATTTTTCATCACACGAGTTATGGAGAGCTACACAAAGCCATTACTGGTGTATGGAGGTGGATCAGTGACAAGCAGAACAATTACTGGTGTATGGAGGTGGATCAGTGACAAGCAGAACAATTACTGGTGTATGGAGGTGGATCAGTGACAAGCAGAACAATTACTGGTAAATTATGTGCAGGCGGTAGAGAAATGGCTTGAGAAGGATGATATGAACACCACTGGCATAACAACCTTTATGAAGCTGCCTCAAAATAAATTATTTTTCGCAAACAAAGCTGATGACCTATATATGAAGGAGACAATCTACATTTCTGGTACATCGCGAGAAAGGAAAAAACAAACAGGAGTACATTAAGACAATAAAAAAGCTGAAGGGGAAGCGAGAGTCAGAGACCAAGGAAGAGGATGATGGTCAGTCTGGAATCACGGCCACGAAGAAGAACAGCTGTGTTAGGAATTAATGACAGAGCAAGAGAGAAAAGTCCATATGGCAAGAGAGAAAAGTCCATATGGCAAGAGAGAAAAGTCCATATGGCAAGAGAGAAAAGTCCATATGGCAAGAGAGAAAAGTCCATATGGCAAGAGAGAAAAGTCCATATGGCAAGAGAGAAAAAGTCCATATGGCAAGAGAGAAAAGTCCATATGGCAAGAGAGAAAAGTCCATATGGCAAGAGAGAAAAGTCCATATGGCAAGAGAGAAAAGTCCATATGGCAAGAGAGAAAAGTCCATATGGCAAGAGAGAAAAGTCCATATGGCAAGAGAGAAAAGTCCATATGGCAAGAGAGAAAAGTCCATATGGCAAGAAAAAAAGAAGTTCACACGACATTATGTCAGTCTTGTAATGTGAACAAGACAACCTGACACTTTGTGGCTCAGCCACTGACCTGCTAAAGCTGTCTTCTTGTGGTTTGGCCATATCTAGGGTCAGCAGTTCATTCCCCGAAAAGATATCAAACAGACGAATATAACGATCATCTCCACCAACAGCAAGGACATCATTCTGAAACAAGGTGTTAAAACAAAATAACAACATGAGAGCACAAATTAAGACAAAGAACAAAAAATCAAAATCTAACATTTGTCGACTAAATTTTAATCATTGAGAACAAACAAAAGTGAACTTAATAAAAGCTTGAGAAAAAGAGAAAAGTGCAGTCAGCACAGAACCCATGTGTGCCATAGCAACCTTTCATCATCAGGTGCCTTGCCGACTGGCGTGGGCGATCATGCCTCTCCATAATCTGCGATCTCCTGCAGCATTATCAGTTCATGTGTCGACACACCTCCATGCCTTGCAACAAGACTGTCAAGCATTTTCTCTCATTGTCTTCCTCTATCCCTCCTTCCACAGATCTTTCCAGTGGTCACAACATGTTCTATTTTCCCTCTTCTCATAACATGGACGAAAAATGATGACTGTCTCCTTCTGATGTGTGTGATAAGTTGTCTTCGGGCTCCCGCTTCTTTCAAAACCTCTTGGTTGCTCTTTTTGGCTGTCCAAGGTATTCTAAGCATTCTTCTGTAAAACCACATCTCTGAGGCAACCTTTAGCAGAACTAAACAAAGGCATGACCAAAAACAAAAAAGAAGATGCTGAAGAAAGATTATATTCCACTGCTAAGATGTTCTATGGGATCCAGACGTTTACAGCATAAATATTTCACTGCTAGTCCAAAAATACAGCCTGTAATAGCCGTCTTGTCCTGGTTACCAGGCCCCACTCACAGAACTGCATCTACCCCCACACCCCTTTTCCGTAAAACATTAACACACAAAAAAGGGAGGGGGGGTATTAACATCTTTCAGGCAAATATAGCTGCAAAGTCTATAGTCTTGAATACAATACTAGTTTAGATAAAAATAAGTGGGGGGGGGGAGATATTAACATCTTTCAGGCAAATATAGCTGCAAAGATAGTCTTTTGAATAAATTACTATTTAGATAACAATAAGTGCCGATAAGTGGACATTATAATGATTTGAGTTATTAAGAAATATATAAATAGACACAGATGGCGATCAAACACACAGACTCCAAACCTTCATCAAACAAAGGGGAAAAAATACCAAATACACAAAATCCAAACCTATATCAAACAAAGGAAGAACTACAGAATGCATTTAAGCCAAACTTTTATCAAACGCAAGGAAAAGCCAGAGCACAACAAATCCAAACTCTCATCAAACAAAGGACTACTGAATACACGAAAGCCAAACCTTCGCCAGGCAAAGAAAGAACTGTGGAACATACAAAAGCTATACTTTGATCACAGAATCACACAATACACAAGTCATACCTTTATCAAACAAACAGAGTTAATTCTCCAGCTGGTTGGTATCTCTACAACAGTGCTTGTGTCCTGCAAAAAAGAGCAACATTGAATGTCTAACCAGAGGGTCAGTCATCAGAGAATGACGATTACAGCAATCATGCATTTAGTCAACTTGAACTCTGTTCACATAGATGTTTGGATAGCTAGATACAATAAGACGGACACCATGCAAGTGCTGCAGACAGACACTTGCCTGTCAGCTCAAAGGAATTTCTTCTTATTTGCATTCACCGACTGTAAACTCCGGCAGATAAGTTCTGGTTGCTCATCTACCTCTGGACTTTAGTCTTGTTCCAGAACCTGAGTGTTGCGTGCACATCAATTTACAGATCTGGTCTACTTGTATGCAGACTATTGGTTCCTTGCCTCTTAGGCAGATGCACTCTGACCCTGCAGAAAGCCCCCATTAGTCAACTCCTGCGACATGCTTGCTGGGTAGGCAGTGTGTCTATTCTTGTTTTCCTGACAACAGAGCCACAGAACCTACATGTAAATTTGATGGCATATTTTTTTTAAAGGGATGGGCACATAATTTTTTCTCTTCAGCTCCCAGGTCAATCCAGCCTAGAATAGGTACCAGGTAATGCCCTGAGAAGTAAAGGTGGCTGACATGATGCTGACCCATCGAGCGCCAGCTGATCGATAAAAATATAGGTCTAACACTATATACCCAATATGCCAAAGACGTAGAAGTGTCCTCTGTGTTACTAATCAGGGACAACTGTATGGTCCATTGTTGTTGTTATCGATCCAGCGGCGCATGAGCTTTCGCCCTTTGGCCCAATGCCATGTAGTGGAATTTGCATGTTTTCACAAGCTGTTCTTTTCCTCCGTACAAGGTGTTTCACATGTCTGGTCACGGAGGGAGTAGCGTTCTTCTTGTCTCACTGAGTTTTGGGCACTCAAAGAGATGGTGTTCAACAGTTTCGTAGGGGTAGTTACATAGCTGGCACTCTGGGGAGTGTTGTGGCTGTATTCTGTTTAGGTGTCCATTGAGTGGAGTATGTTGCGTTCTAAGTCTGAAGATGGTGGCCTGGTCCCTTCTTGTTAGATGGTTAATGCTGTCATTAGGATCAGGGCCAGACATATGTCTATAAACCTCTCTTCCAGTGTCTCCCATGGCCCATCTGTTTAACCAAGTCTCTTTGTTTATAGCTCTTATCACTGTTTTTGCTGTCTGGAGGGTTGTCGCTGTAGGCGGTTGTTCTTGTGTTGCTCCTTTCTTTGCCAATCTGTCAGCTCTGTCATTACCTGGTGTGCCGGAGTGACCTGGAATCCACTGCATCACTGTTCTGATGTTGTATGAGGTAATAAGCTGATCAGCATCCAGAATTATCTTGGCTATGTCAGTTCTGCAGCATTCACTGCCCTCCAGAGCTTGAAGGGCAGACATTGAATCTGTGAAGATGACAATATTTTGGACCTTTGAAGGGTAAACATCCATTACAGTCTTTAGGTGGTATACTGCTGTTTCCAGTGCAATTATTTCAGCTTCATAATTTGAACAGAATTCCCCGCATGC
The DNA here is from genome assembly GCA_905116865.2 of Candidula unifasciata. Taxonomy (NCBI): domain Eukaryota; kingdom Metazoa; phylum Mollusca; class Gastropoda; order Stylommatophora; family Geomitridae; genus Candidula; species Candidula unifasciata. Next base: position 92,491 of record CAJHNH020002576.1, read on the forward strand.
ACCAAAAATCTCTTCAACAGGATAACCTATGTAGATTCCGTAACCTGCTTTAATGGTAGCTTTAAATGCTGATCCATCAGTATAGACATGTATCCATTCTTGGGGGTAAGAATCAACGGTCTTTAGTGATGAGTTCATAAGAGCGATTGGGTCGGACTGTTTGGTTTCCTCGCCTACCAATTTAGTTCGGACTTCTGGAGCTTTAAAGCGAGCATGTGGTGGTAGGTTTCTTGCAACATTCTGAATTCCTTGACGTCTTTCTGGGAGGTGGTATCTGTCCTGAATTTCATTAACACAGTGTAAAACCGATTTGTGCTTTATTCTTTGTGTGTATTCCCAGTTTTCTACGAGATGTCTATTAGGATGGTTACGATTTTTCCTAACGCATCTTTCATAAATTTCTAAAGTGGCTTTTTCTCTCTGCAGCCCGAGGGGTTCCACATTTGTATGGATTTCACATGCAGCAGTTGGTGTAGACTGCATAGCTCCGCAGATTAATCGGAGGGCATTATTTTGTACTCTGTCAAGAGTCTCTAGGTTAGTTTTGGAGCAAGTTGTAAGCAGTGAGTTGTTGTATCACAGAGCGAACATATCCTAGATATAAGCCCCTCAGAGTTTCCTTGTCTGATCCCCATGATGTGCCTGCAAGTCTCTTTAATAACTGTAACCGCCTCAATGCCTTATTCCTGATGTTTTCAATATGGTTCTTGAGGCTGAGCTGCCGGTCAAGTGTGACTCCAAGGTATGTGGGATGCTCTTCTTTCATCACTTGGTGTTTGTCTAACCTCAGGTTAATATTCTTCCTTGCTACTTGGTGGCTTTTGGTAAAGATTGTGTAGACCGTCTTTGCACAGTTAATTTTGAGTTTCCATCTTTGGCAGTACTCATGCAGTCTTCTAAGGTCTCCATCCAGTCTTTGGGCTCTACTTTCCACATTTTCATGACTCTGCCATATTGCTAGGGTATGGTCCATAACCAAATACTGATTAGAAACAAATTTTTTTTTTTTTTGCCTATCCTTTTACAGGACGTTGCAGAACCAATCCCAGCATTTTTTTTTACTGTTGTGGTTCTTCTAGTCAAATTTACATCCAGTAGTTTGCCATTGCTTTCTGAACGGTCTATTTTTCGATACCACCGTTGAAACAAACACAAGGCCCGCAGCTGGAATCTAAACCCAGCACCCCAGCATTACAAAGCGCCTATGCAATGCCTAAGCCACAAACGCCCACTAGACAACAGTATGTAAACCAAATGAGTACACATCTCTGACGTTATATATTCATCTCTGTCTCCCCGACAGCTTGGATGATACTGTCTCTCCAACAGCCTGTATCAGGCCATATTGCTGACACATTTCAAAGCGATGACAGAAGATTACCAAGAATCGTTTCTTGCTGCGCTCGATCTCTTCGTCCGCAAATCTTTTCAGTTATTGCAAACATGTGTGTTTTCTTTTCTTGACGCCAAGTACTGATAACCGACCATTTCTATGTTCGTGATTAGCTGTCCTGAAGTCAGTTTTTTCCCTCCAAAACACAGAAGATATCACGGGGTAAAAGCAAGCAATAATAAACAGATAACAAAAAATGCAATATGACAGATTAAAAGATAGACAATATGTCATATTAAAGAAAAAAAAAGGTAATACATCAAATTTCAGACAGGCAATATGACATTATATACCAGTTTGACAATAAGGTATCAGATAAATAATAATGGCACCTATCAGTCGGGGGGGGAGGGGGGGTATGGAGATGCTCCGCTGTCTTTGGGAACAGCATCTGCTGTGATTATGAAGTCCGATGCGGGAGCGGCAGTCTCTGCCATATAAGATATACACAAAAAAGTAGACACTCCATCGCTATGAGGCTAACCTTTTCCTCTTTATAGCAGCACACTGCGTTTGGTTTCTTTCAAAATGCAACAGTCCGTCTTATCAGATACAAAACAGGTAAAACAACAATGTGCAGAAAACAATACCTACTTCAAGGTTGCAAATTTCGACACGTTTTGTGTAAATGAGAATATAATGATTGCCATCTGATGTGAACAGTATGTTTGTTGCAGCTGAAATAGAATATTATATCAATCAGTCATTCAGAGAATTAAAAAAGTTTCACCCACCCGCTGATCAAAGTTTGAATGAATCAATTATACTGTCTAAAATGTGTATGACAATCCCTCCCTGATCAAAGATTACATGATTAATTCACCTCTGATGAATGTGTAACAGTCGATAATTTAGGAGTGAGATCATCAGACTGCAAAAGATATAAAAGAAGACACAATCAGACGGTGAATTATTTGAGGAGGGAGATGAATGGACAGTGAATGGTGAGAGGAGGTAGATGAATGGACAGTGAATGGTGAGAGGAGGGAGATGAATGGACAGTGAATGGTGAGAGGAGGGAGATGAATGGACAGTGAATGGTGAGAGGAGGGAGATGAATGGACAGTAAATGGTGAGAGGAGGGAGATGAATGGACAGTGAATGGTGAGAGGAGGGAGATGAATGGACAGTAATGATAAGAGGAGGGAGATGAATGGACAGTAATGATAAGAGGAGGGAGATGAATGGACAGTAATGATAAGAGGAGGGAGATGAATGGACAGTAATGAGAGGGAGATGAATGGACAGTAATGAGAGGGAGATGAATGGACAGTAATGATAAGAGGAGGGAGATGAATGGACAGTAATGAGAGGGAGATGAATGGACAGTAATGATAAGAGGAGGGAGATGAATGGACAGTAATGAGAGGGAGATGAATGGACAGTAATGATAAGAGGAGGGAGATGAATGGACAGTAATGAGAGGGAGATGAATGGACAGTAATGAGAGAGATGAATGGACAGTAATGAGAGGGAGATGAATGGACAGTAATGATAAGAGGGAGATGAATCGACAGTGAATGGTGAGAGGAGGGATATAAATAGACAATGAGTGATAAAAGGAGGAATATGAATGGACAGTAATGATAAGAGGAGGGATATAAATAGACAGTGATTGAGACAAGTGACAGAAATAGATAATAAATGATGAAAGTAAAGGCATTAATGCTCAGCAAAAACAGAAATAAGATGATCTGACAAAATTGCAAAGCTTATGGAGAGAACAAAACAAATTCCAGTGAAGTAAGAGGTTAAGAAAAGTCGCTGGTTCTGGATAAGACATGCTGTTAGAAAACCAACATCTTCTTCTGCATGCTCTGTGAACAAAAAAGTGGTTGGCACAATGTACTGTGGTTAACAAATAGACTGCAACATCTGCATCTTTCAGCCCATCACATCATATTTTAGCAAACACCTAACTGATCACCTTTTACCTGCTTGTTTAGGGGACAGAATGTCTTTTTACCTCTCTCTCTATGGGGCTTAAGAATTCACAAGGAAAGAAAACTGCTAAAAGTATAAGTGAAAATTCCAGTCCCCGGAATGCACAGGTCAAAATAATGTGGGATGACCAGTGAATTAGTAAGTAAAGGTCCCCTTTCCACGCCTTTAGAGCATACAGGGCTAGACCTATATTTTTATAGACTAATCGGGAGAAGATGGACGACGTGGTCAGCATCATGCCGGTAGTTTACTTCCTGCGACCCACTTAAGGGCTGGGTCGACCTGGGAGTCAAGGTCATTTTTAAAAATGAATTTGAGGTACAGTTAAATATTACTAGATGGGTACAGGGGGAGCTAACGGAAATGGTAAAATAGCTTTGTGTGAACTGGTTGAGGGCCAATGATCCGTTGGGGATAAAAAGCAAAAGGAGACAAACAACTCATGCTAATGTGCTTTTCTTCCCCCTTTCTAACCCTCACTGGAGCATAGGCCCTCAACCAACTCATTCCAAGTTGGGTATCCTTTGCTATCGCATGCAGCTCTCCTCATCTTTTTAACCTCACTCTCCAGCTCCCTTCTCCGTGTGTTTTTTGGGTCTTCCTTTATTCCTATGCCCCTGTGGGCTCCAGTGCAAAGACATTCCAGTTATATTGTTCTCAGCATGTGTCCTGTCCAACCCCAGCGCCTTTTCCTCACCTCTTGGTCCCCTGGAACCTGTTCAGTTCTCTCTTAAAGCTCTGCATTAGTGATTCTATCATACCAGTTAATTCCCTCTATTCTGTGCAGGCACCAGTTAATGAATGTTTAACAGTGCACGCATAATTTTACATGTCAGCACACAATGTTTAGAGTGCGTGCATGTCACAGTGCATAGATGTTACAGTGTACTTACATAGCCAGAAAATATGAGTGTGTGTTAACACTGTACATACACTGATGACAATTTACCTTCTTTAATCTTCCTCTGAAAGGCCAACTTGCCCGTGACCAGGTCCCAGGTAAGGAGGCTTCTATCACTGCCCACAGACAGAGCCAGTTTACCACTGGGATGAACAGCTACTGCCAGAACATGTGCCCTGTACAAGAGAATATCAGTCATAGAACATATGCCCTGTACAAGAGAATACCAGTCATAGAACATATGCCCTGTACAAGAGAATACCAGTCATAGAACATATGCCCTGTACAAGAGAATACCAGTCATAGAACATATGCCCTGTACAAGAGAATACCAGTCATCAGGGTTCATAGCCAAATTTACCAATCAATTTCAAGGCTTTTCAAGGTCTCCTTAGTTTTTTTCAAGGTTGTCTCGGTGTAATACTGAAACAAGATTTTTGCCTTGTTCAAGGGTGTACTGAGCACACAAGGTACTTCATTTGTGCCACATGTGTTGGTATACCAGCACAGATATCATCATCATGTAGCATTTCCTTTGTCCTGACAAAAAAACCTCGGTCTCTCACCAGCTCTCCCGCCTCATGTACTTTTTTATACTCAAGGAGTCACTTATATCCTGTGCCCATCTTCGTGTTGGTCGGCCCCTGCGCTTGATATAGTGTTTGAATTTTTTTTTTAGGGCTTGGTGGTAGAGGGCAGCAAACTGAAGTCCTGTCTGTTCTGGACCTGGTACCTGAGAGGGTTAGGGGAGAGAGAGAGAGTCACGAAGAGAGAGGAAGACACATGCTGAGGTAGGCTGGGAGAGACAGTGTAAAGATGGACAGATGGAGGTAGAGAAAAGAAGGAAAAGAAGTCTGGGGAAGGAGGAAAAAATGAGAGGGAGGGATGGAGACATGATGAGGAAAAGTGGGGAAGGGACAGCGAAAGACAGAGAGGGAGACAAATACAGAAAAAGGGAATGCAGATACAGAGATGGGCAGATGAAAAGAGAAGGAAAAAGGGAACGAAACAGAGATATGGAAGGAGGTAAATATGACAAAGAGTTGAAAGAAGGGAGACAGAGGGAGAGAGAACGGACAGGGTGAGAAGCAGATGCAAGCAGAGAGAGATGTAGACATAAAGGAGAGAGAGACAAAGGGACAGCACAGAGAGGCAAGCAGACAGAGGGAGAGAACCAAAGAAAGAGAAAAAAGGCAGAACAGGAGAATGGGAGGGAGGTATACAAAGAGGAAGTGATGAAGGGAGGCAAACAGACATAAAGCAAGAGAGAGAGAGAGAGAGAGAGAGAGAGAGAGAGGTGGGTAAGGAAGGCAGTGACAAACACAGATTAAGAGAGAGGGGCAGAAAGGGAGACAAGATACATCAAAGAAAAAAAACAGCCACCTACTCCCCCCCCCCCCCCCCCCCCCCCCCCCACAATTTCAAGTGTAGTGGACACAACCACTAGGAAAAGAGTTATGGGGCAAAAAAAATACGTAGATGAACCAGTAAAAATGGGGGGGGGGGGGGGGGGGGGGAGAGAGAATGAGAGAGGGGAGCTGGTAAGGAAATCTAGAGAAAATGAAAAGACAGGATGGAGAGGAGACAAAGAAGAGATGGGACAGGAGAAAGGGCAAGGAAAGGAAGAATGGAGAGAGAAAGGAGAATAGTAGAAGATCAAAGGAAAGAGAAGGGGTGAGAGAAGAAAGGTAAGACGGGGGGGGGGGGGGGGGGGGGGGGGGGGGGGGGGGGGGGGGGGGGGTGTGTAAGTGAGTGCCAAAAATAGAATTAGGAAATCTCTAAGTGAGGCCACTTTTCCGGTTCCTACCCTCTCCCAATGTGAATGTGGCCAGTGGTCCAAAAACAACAGTGCTAACCCCTACTGCCCCTTGCTTGTCCTATCTGTGTGTGACAACAATAATTCAATTTCTTACACTTAAGGCTGGTGACCTGAGAGCCAAGGTCATTTTATGAAGAAAAAAAAAGTCCAGGGGATCCCAACCCACCACTGGTAGAAAATAGAGAAGTTTACCCACACACATAAATAGGTCAGACACATAAATAGGTCAGGGCAGCAGTGGACTTCATTTTATTTCTGGTTTTCCAATTACAGAAAGGAGGGGAGAGAGGAGGTGGTGGAAAGTGGTGTAGAAGGCTGAGGTGGTAAGGGTGAGACAGAGGAGGTGAGAGAATAAAGTTTAAGAAAATAAAGTGGGAATGAGACAGGGAGAGAAAGAAGGGAGTAAGAAATAAGATGAGATATAGAGGGAAGAAGGTAGCAGGAAGGGGTGCACTCCCTCCCCTAGGTGTCATCAATGTGGGAGGAGAAAAAAAAGGGGGGGGGGGGGGGGGGGGGGGTGACGGCAAATGTGTTTTTAAAAGTACACATATATTTAATGTGTGGGAGGGGGGAATGGTGGACATGAAATGTTCTGCACTAGGCAACACATAACCTTCTACACCAACTGAAGGTATGGAGAAAGAAAGAGAGAGAGAGAGAGAGAGAGAGAGAGAGAGAGAGAGAGAGAGAGAGAGAGAGAGAGAGAGAGAGAGAGAGAGAGAGAGAGAGAGAGAGAGAGTGGCAAATACAAAGAGAAAGAGAGAGAGGAAAGCAGTGACACAGACAGGCAGAGAGTGAGGAACAGGTAGGACAAAATGTGAGGGGGCGGGAAGGGAGATGGACAGAGATTAAGGCCGCTAGGAAAACAAACACATCAAAAGAAAATATCCACCATGTTCACACAGATGCCCCCCCCCCCCCCCCCCCCCCCAATACAACTTCCTGTGTACTTGAGTTGCTAGGAAGAGTTATGGAGCCGCACATTTACTAAACATTTAAACAAGAAATAAAATAGGAAAAAGGGGGAGGGGGGACAGGAAATGAGAGAGTCAATGGAAAGATAGAGAGAAAGAGAAGAAAATAAAGATCAGAAGGGAGGGTTAGAGACAATGCAGGAGACGGGAAGGAAGGAGCAATAGGTAGAAGAGTGAAAGAGGGAGGGAAGAGAGAGAGGGGTGAGACAACAGAAGAGGGAATCTCGGGGAATTACAATACTGATCGCCAAACACACTGTAAAGATAAATCCAGGCCAAAAATAGAACTGGGAAATCCAGCTGCAGTCACTTTGCTTAGCCTCAATGCCATCTCTAATTAATAGAGAAGGCCGCCGTGCTTAGCCCCCACCACGGCGACTCTATTTATAAATACAACACAACTGAACCGAGCCCCACCATCTCCCAATGTAATCCTTTCTAGAAACCACGGCCATAAACGATTTTTACTGTTCATTCTGCTGGACTTGCTAGAAACAAAGGCACACACACACGCGCGAGACGGAATCTGCTACTTCCCGCCCCATGCCACACCGCTGCTGTCTGCATGTATTCATGATCTGCAACACAGCCCGCCCTCCCCTGGCCTTTAACAAGCCATTTCGGCTGAAAATAGCCAATAATCAGCTGCCCTCACACCTGAAACGACCATACAACGAAAGTAGCCAAAAGGCCAAAAAAGCCAAAGGGCTCCCCCAAAATTGCCTGTGCTGAGAAACACAGGATTTCTGACGATTTCATTGCCGCGGTCAAAATTCACGGCTTTTCAAGGTCGGAATGTCTTTTATAAGCTAAAATTCACGGTTCAAGGTCAACGAAAAAAATCCCGGTAATTTCCCGATTTCCCGGTCCACTACCAACCCTGAGTCATAGAACACGTGCCCTTAACAACAGAATACCAGTCATAGAATAGAACACGTGCCCTGTAAAGTCGTATAGGAAATTAAATAAGCTAACAGATTATTTATGAATCAAACTGAAATCTCAACATTTATTTAAATTAACTATTCTGATTTGCATAATTTTCTTTTTTTTTTAAAACTTGGGAACAAACTTAACTAACCTAAAAAAAATTGGGTGAATTTTTTTGATGGATCAAGCTTGAATAAGACACCTGTGCTTTGGGAAGTAAGGCTTTGGGAAGTAAGGCTTTTGGATGCCCTTCAGACACATGGCTCTACTCATTTTCCTGCCTTCAGCTATGTTTCGGTTGCTATAACACAACAGTCCTTTTCGCCATTGTTGGACACAGGTAACCCCAGAAACAAATTGATGTAAAATTATAGAACATATCAAATTTTCTCAAAAGCTGTCAATGAACAGCACACATGTGCAAGAAATGTGAGAAGCAATCTGATTAGCTGGTACGAAAACCTGCCAGCCAATCTCAAGGCTTGCATTGCATAGGGCCAACCAATCGCCCCAGCCGTCCATTTGGCTACTTTGTGTTGGCCCAAAATTTTGGCTGCATCGTCTCCAGAGGGTTAAAGGATAGCACAGTCATATCTGACAAAGACTCAAACACCCAAAATAGCACTTTCTTGTGAAGCATCCAACATAGCGTTCTCTTGACAGGCGTCCAAAATAGCACTTACTTGTGCACCTGCGGGAAGATGCCCAAGACAGCGGAACATGTACTCCAGGACTGCACCGAATCTGATACACTAAGGCAGGGCTATTCAACTGGCGGCCCTGGGATCATTGGCAAGTGTATTGTATTAATGATCCTTTTATGCTAAGGTTTAGCCCTCTGTGGCGTGACGATCCCAATTTTCCGAATTTTGGCCCCTTGGTAAACTTAGTTGAATAGCCCTGCACTAAGGCAAACCTTTTGGCCAGAAAGAATAACAGTGGAACATAAACTCTATGGACCACTGAACAAACTAAAAACGACAGTGAAATTTATACATGAGACAAAGTTTTTAATACAGGCATTTATTTCTGCTGAATGAAAGAAGAAGAAGCGCTTACTTGTGACCTTTAAGAACACGCATCATTTCCCAGTTCTTTGTTCTCCACATGCAAACAGTCCCGTCATCGCTGGCTGTAAACATGTGGTTCTGTTTGTAGAAGGTGACACAGTTCACCTGGTCTGTGGACGCGACAATTGTCAGTCATCAAACATTATCACTGACAGACAGGAATTACAACTGCTGGCTTCTAAATACAACATTTTTAAAATCCAGGAGCTCTCATAAGGTAGTGGCTATATGCTTCCCTGCAGATCAGGGCTAAAATTCAAACAGAGCTGCCACGTTTCTCAAAAATGACCGTGGCTCCCAGGGTGACCGAGCCCTAATTGGATGCCAGGTAAAGTCTTGGAAAGTAAAGGTGCCTGGTTGGCACGATGCTGATCACATCGCCAACCGAGTGCCATTTGGTTTATAAATATAGGTATAGCACCGTAGACCCAATTTGCTTGAGACTATAGGAAAGGGTCCTTTACTTCTGAGAATCCATGCTGTGTAGTAACGGTTAACATGTCTGTTCATAGCCTTTTGTCTTGATATAGATATTTTTCCATGCCTAATGTCAAACTTAACCTACTCGTTCCTAAACTCCCCTTGGCTGCCGCACTCCACCCCAAATGTTTCAGTTGTTACGGCATGAATGTTCTCCCCTTCTCAAGTGATACTTTCAGAATGCAGACTGCCTTTTGTATTAGTGTACTGTCAATCATTCCTGATATAGATGTTCTTTCATGCCTTGATGTCAAATTGAATTGTTCCCCCTTTCTCAAGTCATGCTT
>CAJHNH020002577.1:0-77500 GCA_905116865.2 Candidula unifasciata
ATGTGTCATGCTGTGCTACAGTTTCATGGGAATCACAGCCCGTGGAGATAGACAAATAAGATCATAGATGTAGTTCCTCCTCTTCATAATTTGCATTCTACTGCATGAGCCGCAAGAGAAGTGGTAGGAAATACATCAGTGAAACGGGCCAACGACATCTTTTGGATGTGCAGAATGGTGCCATGAAATCAGTACCGTTGCACTTCAATTTCCAGGATCACCAAGGTTTCCACGACATGGAGGTGACAGCAATGAAATCCAGCCACTGAATCCGCAAGTCTCTTGAAAATCACTTTATTTTTACCATGGGCACCCTAACACCCAAGGGACTGAATTGTCAATACAGTTTCATCTGAAATTCTCCAGTACGGCCCTTGGCATTCCCTGGCTGTTTATTCTCGGGCCCAAAGTGTTCATTCTTTCCACTAGCAAGACATCAACGTGGCTACTTCTAACTACAGCGAGTGATTTTGTGTATCCGTGCAGTTTTGTCTGATTTATGAATGAGCTTATAAAGGCTCTACAGCCACAACATTTTCTTCTTCTTCTTCTTCTTGTTCACCGGCTGTGAATTCCGGCGGTAAGTCACGGTTGTTCGTCCAAAATGGACTTTTGGCTTTTACCTTGACCTGAGTTTTGCGTGTACATCCGTTTTACTGGCTTATTTGTTTGCAGTACTCGTTCCCCGCCTCTCAGGCAGATGTACTCCGACTTCGGAGGAAAGCCACAACATTTAAGCTTTGGTTGTGTTTTTTATATTGTAAAGCTGGCTGACCTACTTTCGTTCGGTTTTATATCGCTCTTCTTCATAACAGTCAGCTTGGGCAGCATTGTAAAGAACATGTGTTGCCCATGCAGGACTATCCCTCTATCGGCCTGCCTTGTTTACTCCAAAGGAAAAGTAACACCAATATATCTGGAACAAAGTATTCTGCAGAACTGCTGGATCATAGGAATGCTCTGCCTTTACAAACACCTGCCAACAAAAGGCTTTTACAAATTTTTAACAATGAAAAATACAAAAACAAGGAAAAGGATAAACTTACAGTTCAATTTCTCCACCCTGCTATTCAATTTGTTTTTCTGTACATCCTTCTTTACTGGAATGAATCGAGCGAGCACTCTCATGAACTGGCGGAAGTTAACCGTATCAGAACCACTAAAGAAAATGACAAATAAACAATATACATCATATACAAGTAGTCAAAGAAGGAATTTCTGCAAAAAACCCAAATGTGTTTTGTAAAGTAACCATTTGAAACTAATTCTTGTATTTGTTGGTTCTACACAACCATTCCCTGGGGTAGGAGCCTGTCCTACTACTAGGCGCGTCCACCAGGTGGCGGATGGTGGAAAGGCCTCTAGATATAGAGGTTAGCCACGAATATATTGAATAAGTGGCCGTGGACCAAAACAGGTGATGGTCATTGAGAGGAGGCGAGTTAGTTGGTGGGACAGCTAACTCTATAAAATACCTCAAAACTCTACGACATGGCCATCGGCGGGTAAGAGGCGCCATAACCTCCCCCCCTGCTGCCTTGCAGGGTAAGGTCTTTTTAGACAAAGGCTATTGGAGTCAAACCATATACCAAACCGGCGGAAGGCAAGGGGAAACCACCGCTGTACCATCCCAAGAAAATCATGCCTCAAAATAATACGTATTCAGATAACGACGTGAATGGGGATTCCGGTGGAATCACCTCGTCCGGTAGGGAGCATCATGTTCTTACGGGTGATACCCGACCGTCATCCAACTACTGTAGAAAAAGTAAATGGTAGAAACATCATGAACATTGGTACATGGAATGTCAGAACACTCGTGCAAAAACGGAAAACTGGATAACATCAAGATGGAACATGAAGAGAATGAACATTAACATACTAGGAATTAGTGAAATTGCGATGGCCAGGAGCAGGGGAAAAGTATTCAGATCAGCACAGAATTATCTACTCGGGAGGGAAAAGAATATAGCAAGGGAGTTGGTATTATTTTGGATCCAAAGAACTCAAAAACTGTTAAAGGATTTTGGACAATATCAGATAGAGTACTATTAGTAAAACTTCGCGGCAGACCGTTTTGACATCAACTTAGTACAGATTTATGCCCCAACAGCAGATAGTTCAGAGGAAGACATTGACACATTTTATGATGAGTTAGACATGGCTGTGATCAATGCAAAAATTGTGAAGTAACAATGGTACTTGGAGATTTCAACGCAAAAGTAGGAAGTGAAAAAGTGTACGGAATAACGGGTGGATATGGACTAGGAGAAAAGAATGTGAGAGGTGACAGATTAATAGCATGGGCTGAGTCGCGCAGCATGATAATAGGTAACACCTGGTTTAAACACCATCCTCGAAGATTGTGGACTTGGAAAAAGTCCTGGTGATAATGTCCGCAATCAGATTGATTATATTTTGATTTCAAGAAGATTTCAGAGCAGCCTTAGTTGGAGCTAAAACTAGACCAAGGGCAGACTGCTTTAGTGACCATGTTCCAGTTGTAGGAAAAATTAGAATAAAACTAAAGAACATTAGAAAAACACCACAGAACATCAAGTTAAATTTAGGAATTCTCAGAACGGATAAAGAAATTAAGGAACAGTACAACGTCACTGTACAAAACGGTATAATGCAATGGAAATTATACAAACAATTGATGAACAGTGGGATATGTTGCGTGAGTCAATTCAGCAGACATCAAAAGAGACAATCCCACCAACCCATACAGTTGCAAAAAAGAAATGGATGTCAACCGAAATTCTGCAGTTGATGGATGAAAGAAGGAAGAAAAAGAATGATAAGAAGAATACTCTAGAATACAAAAAGAAATAGTGAACAAAAATGCAAAGTGGCTAAAGAAGCCTGGCTGAATCAAATGTGTACAGAGATTGGGGAAAATCATGGGAAAGACTCACATTCCATGTACCAACAGATAAAAATGTTAACAGGAAAGATGACACGTAACAGCACTGGATGTTTGATATCAAAGGATGGTGGCTTATTTAATGGGACATAGTAATATAATTAACAGATGGACAGAGTATATAGGGGAATTGTATGATGATAATAGACCAGACGTTAGAACTGCAGAACAACAATGATGGTCCACCAATAATGACTGCAGAAGTTGAGGATGCAATACACTCATATGAAGAAAGGAAAAGCACCCGGGCCAGACAACATCTCACTGGAAGAATCGAAGCACTGTGGAAATTTTGGAATTGAAATAATAACTAAACTTTTAAAATGATATTTATAACAGTGGGTATATTCCAAATGACCTTTTTAAAATCCATATTTATAGCTCTGCCGAAGAAAACCAGGCACTTTAAAATGTGAAGACCATCGCACCAATAAGTCTTATGAGTCACATGACTAAGATTTACTGAGAATAATTATGAGAGAATAAGAAACAAAATTAAACCAGAAATCAGTGATGAACAATGTGGATTTGTAGAAGGAAAAGGTACAAACAATGCCATATACATCCTAAGGACATTGTCAGAAAGAGCTATAGAAGTAAAGACTGATTTGTACTGTATGCTTCATAGACTATACAAAAAGCATTTGACTGTGTGAAGCATGAAGAAGTAATCAAAACTGTTAGAAAAATTAAAACATAGATGGGAAAGATCTAAGAATAATAAAGAATATGTATTGGCAGCAAACAGCAGCTATAAGAATTAACAACTGTTTAGGGTACATTTCAAAGCATAAAGAGAGGGCGTACGACAAGGATGTGTACTTTCACCTGAGTTGTTTTCAATATACAGTGAATATATTATGAGATCTTTATTGAAATGCCCGGAATCGTGGTTGGTGGGCACAATATATAAACAATTTACGTTATGCTGATGACACAGTCTTGATAGCAACAAGTCAGAAAGAATTACAGGAAATGATAGACATTGTGGTGTTAGAAAGTGGAAGAATGGGGCCTCAGTTTTGAATAATGGAAAAGACAGAAGTAATGGTGGTATCAAAGAAACAAATTATTCCTAAATGTGTAATAAAAGTCAATGGTGTTATTTTAAGACAAGTACAGAATTTTAAGTATCTGGGCACATGGATAACATCAGATGGAAGATGTATAACTGAAATAAGAAACAGAATTGGACAGGCAAAAACTGCATTTTATAAAATGAAAAACATCTTGTGCAATATATCCTTGTCATTGAGAGTTAGAAAAAGAATTCTTGCTTGCTACATACATCAAATTTTAACATATGGATGTGAATCCTGGACAATCGGTAGGCAGGCCAAACAATTTTTAGAGGCCTCAGAGATGTGGTTTTACAGAAGAATGCTTAGAATACCTTGGACAGCCAAAAAGAGCAACCAAGAGGTTTTAAAAGAGGCGGGAGACCGAAGACAACTTATCACTGACATCAGAAGGAGATAGTCATCATTTTTCGGCCATGTTATGAGAAGAGGGAAAATAAAACATGTTGTGACCACTGGAAAGATCTGTGGAAGGAGGGATAGAGGAAGACAACGAGAGAAGATGCTTGACAGTCTTGTTGCATGGCATGGAGGTGTGTCGGCACACGAACTGATACATGCTGCAGGAGATCGCGGATTATGGAGAGGCATGATCGCCCACGCCAGTCGGCAAGGCACCTGATGATGATGATGACACAACCATTCCCAGCGTAAAAGAATGAACTGGTGAAAGTTGATAACTTGAGTAACCAAGGTCTATGGGTATTCTTATATTTAAATTGCAACCAACTTTCTCTTTCTTCGTATGTCACTTTCAATTAATTTCATGACATTCCCCCCCCCCCCCCCCCCCCCCCCCCCAACCCCCTCCCGCCCACCCCCCCCCCCCCCCCCCTTTTTTCTCTGCATGTCTCTCTCACTTAATCTCTCCCCATTTTCTCTTTCTCTGTATGTCTCTCTCACTTAATCTCATGACCCCCCCCCCCCCCCTTTTTTTTTCTCTTTCTTTGTGTGTCTCTCTCACTTAATCTTATGACTCCCCCCCCCCTCCCCCCCCCCCTTTTTTTTTTCTCTTTCTTTGTGTGTCTCTCTCACTTAATCTTATGACACCCCCCCCCCCCCCCTCCCACATCCCCGCGGGTCAGTTTAATTATTTTTTTAAAACTTTTAAAAATTAAAATAAGGAAAATTGTTGTTGTCATAGTAGTTTGTATATCTACAGTTACAAATATAATTAATATGTTAACACAGGCATCTATAGATTCTGACACATTCTGACCAAAACGTGTGTCCATACTGTCTGTTTCTCTTGTTGCAGGATCTACTGTCCTCTTTTTAAATCACGTCTTGTTATGTTTGGAGTGGGGGCGTGGTGGTCTTGCCATATACTCAAATGAGGCATGGGGGTCTTGCAATATACTCAAGGGGGTGTGGGGGTCTTTCCATATAATCCAGGGGAAGGGGGAGGAGGCGCGACCTGAAAAAGGTTAAAGACCAACGACTTGAGGCGTTCTCGAGTGTGAAAAGTTTATTTTCCCCCGACTATTTTCCTTGCTTGATAAGAGGAATTTCTGATAAGAAGAACAATTTCTTGAGTCCACAGTAAGTTCTCCTTATCAGGTCTTCTTTGTGTTTCTACTGTCCCAACTTTCTCAGTCCATCTGTATAGGGTAGGAACCCCATGTTTTTAAACAAACCTTCAAATGATGGTCACTGTCACACCCATACTTTTACTTTCCATAACTTTTTGTAGTCAACTTTAGGCTGAAAAAACATGCCAGCTCAGTAAAGGAACCTAATCCACCATATTAGGCAAACAGGGCTATACCTATATTTTATATATGCATCAAATATCTTGTATTTAATGTTTTTAATATTCAAATATATATATATTAACTACATCACAAATTATTCCTGTAACCTTTATTTTTGTAGCGGGCTGTGCAGGTGTTCAAGACAATGAGCGTGCAGATCATCTGGCAGACAAGGCAATTACCACGAGTGGCCCAGCATTAGACAGGAGTGATGTCATTAATGCCATGCAAGCTGCATATCGCAGAGAAGATCACAACAACAAGGAGGACTTGGTATCCCTGTCCCTGTGATAGGTGGCCATGGAGGTGCGGCCTGGAGTAACCAGACATGAACTTTTCACCAAGGGCACAAAACGTCTTAGCATAGAAGAGGCATCCTCAGTCATTCTACTCTTGTGGAGCTAGTGAGATGGAGATCAGAGAACCTATGGATCTGTCTGGAGTGCTGTGGTCAAGATCACACTGGTCATTTTTACTTTCAGGCTCCATGAGGATTTGAACCCACAAGTTTTTTTATCCGCCGGCAAGCATCTAGCCACTGCACCACAACTCCCATGGCAGCTGAGGTCACTTTGTAAAACAAAAAACCTTTTGTGAAGATTTGAACAACAAATCACATGGGTGGAAGGCAAGCATGTAAGCTAATGTCCTGCCGCAGCTCTCAAGTGCTTACTACACTACAGCAGAATCATTAAAAGTAAAAACTTTCTACAATTTAACAAAATAAAATCACCTCTCCTGAAAGAATGCCTGGACAATTCTGTCTCCCAAAGGATTTATGGCGAGCTCTGGGATCCATAGAAATTCAGCTCTCCTGGGATCAACAATGTAGACATATTACAGATTAAGAAGATATTAGCAAATGAAGGAGATCATAACTAAACATAAGAAACACCTATCTCAGGCCAACTTCTTCTGAAGTCTCCATGTTGTTAATAACAAAACTACTATATCTGAAGTATGTGACATTTTCAATCTCTTTGTTGTTGACATTTTTCTTTGTTGGTATTTACAATCTCTTTGCTGTTGACAAAATTACAGTGCCAGTTACAACCTGATTGAAAGTTTGCCTGTTTTTCCCCTGCCGGTGGAAAAGCATCCAGACCATCTGTTTACTCCGGGCTGTATCAGTCTCTCCAGATTTGGATGCTCTGTCTATTCAACTGCACTGTTTAATTGATCCCAGAGAGCCTTCAGTATTTCCACTTCATTATAATGCAGCTCACCACCCAAAGGGGCGGCAGCAGCCAATCAGCCTATCCAAGAGTTTGTAGATCTGAGTGTGTATTATATATCCACCATCTTCTTGGTCCGTCTTACAGTCTACTCCCATTCAAATGTGTGTACAGTTTTTGCCTGTTTTCTGACCTTCTCTCTACACGCCCCAAGTAATACAGTCTAGGTTTAGGTTTAAAAAAACGGATCAACATCATGGCACAAGGGTAGTAACCCATGAGTGCTCCGTTCTACTTCTAACTCATGCCTGAGTCGAAAGAATCTTTGCGCAGTAGCACCGGCAAGGATCCTTAACTACTTTGGGTAGACTTTTAGCTCAAATTTCCAATGGCAATGCTGTTAGACTACTCTTTTCAACTTCCTACTGCCAAGGAAATTTTGTTTAATGTGCGCAACAATACACACAGGCGTCCGGTCTTACTACCCAGAAACCAGGGGGAAATCCGCATTAAAAAATGCCATCCTTCATCGGCGCCTGAACCTGGGACCTCTAGCATTCAAGGCAGACACCATGCCTCAAGACCACTCAGCCCCACCCCTAGGCCCCAAATGTATTACAGTCTATTAGTCCTTATGAACAAAGTCTAACACAGGAACTTGCTATGTTGTCAAATAAGGCGGAAATTCACTTGCAGTGGATTCCGTCTCACTGTGGCATCAAAGGCAATGAAAACGCAGATGCTTTAGCCAAGGAAGGCAGTAACAAACCACAGACCTACCAGCCACTATCTTTTCTAGAAGTCAAAATTCTCATTAAGAGAAAATCAGAAACAGATTGGAAAACCAACACTGGTTATAACTACGGAAAAGATTTTCTGAAACACTTGAACAGAACAGACCAAGTCACAGTTTTTCGCTTACGCACTGGACACTGCAGACTCAATAAACACTCACATAAATTAGGTATGAGCCAAACAGCTCTCTGCCAGTGCCTTCGTGCTGAACAGACTCCAGAACATGTCCTGCAAGACTGTCCTCTCCTGGCAGAGCTGCGGAACGACATATGGCAACACCCAGTAGAACTGACAACTAAGCTTTGGGGAAACCTAAGAGACCTTGAAAAGACATCCCAGTTTATGACCCACAGTGGATTATGCGCATGACCAGAGATGGCTGAAGAAGAGGAGGAGTCCTTATGAGCAGCTGCTGGTTACAATGTCTGGCTCTCATGTCAGAGACCCGGGTTCGACCCCTGGTAAAGTGATGGAGTTTTTCTGTCGGGGGCAAAATGAAAATATCCTAACCTGCACAGTCCATGGCGACAGCATTAGCCATGCAGCCCTTAATCCTCAGGCTCATGACCTCCCTGTCTACACCGCCTAAAAAGGTGGTAAAACAGACAGTAGTGACAGTTTACTGTCCTCATGATGCCAGTAATTAGTGGTAATTTAAACAGATTTTGAAGTTCATTATTGCTTCTCAGTCTCCCTTCTCGGATACTTACATCTTTGAGGGGTCCAAATATTTGTCGTGGAACTATGTTATCAAAAGTTTGTAATAAGGCTTCATCTCTTTTAGCAGTACTCCAGATTTCAGCGTCATATGGGACAATTGTTCTTTTCCATGGCTTTTTCTTCTAAAAAATATGCCGGTATTCATCACAAAGTGTCTATTACAGTGGCACTGGAACAAGGGAAAAATAGGTGCCGGTACTTGTAACTGTACCATTGCACACCGCCAGAAAAATAAGCACAATCTTATCATGACTGTACACTGATTAGGTAACTTACAGTTTGCCTTTTGTTGCTTCTTTTACGGACTGCATCATAAGTATATCAGAGTTCCAGAAATGGGCCACTGTCAATCATGAATGGATAAAAATTGTCAAAATGTAAGTATGATAACCCACCTCAGGAAACCCTGGTCACTTTTATCCAGACTGGTGAACCTGCTGTACAGGCGAATGATCTGGTTATTTGAAACTGAAGACAACAAAACAACACATGATGGTATGTGGTATAATAACTTATTTTTAGTTTCATCAATTTCTCTAAGAGAAAGACCTTTGCTGTTTTATAAATTCACCCAGACAGGGCAGGCATGGCAAGTAAACATTTAGGTCATTCTGGGAAATAAGGGCATCTGGCAGTCATAGCAAAGTGCATAAAGTCATAGTAAAGTGCATAAAGTCATGGTATAGTGCAGTATGGACACAGGGGTTCTTAGATCCTCAGTGCTAGCGGCCACAGTAAAGTGCACAAAATCATAGTAAAGTGCACAAAGTCATAGTAAAGTGCACAAAGTCATAGTAAAGTGCACAAAGTCATAGTGAAGTGCACAAAGTCACAGTATAGTGCACAAAGTCACAGTAAAGTGCACAAAGTCACAGTAAAGTGCTCAAAGTCACAGTAAAGTGCACAGTCAGAGTAAGGTGCACAAAGTCATAATGTAGTGCTGTGTGGACACAGGGGTTCTTAGATCCTCAGTGCCGGCAGCCACAGTAGAGTGCACAAAGGCACAATAAAGTGCACATAGTCCTAGTTAAGTCACAAAGACACAGTAAAGTGCACAGTCATAGTATAGTGCAGAATGGAAACAGAGATCCTAAGATCCTCTGTGCTGGCAGCCCTAGTAAAGGGCACAAAGTCATATATATGAAGGGAAGTCAAAAATTAGCTATACTTTTGACACAACTCTTATTATATTGCCCACATTGACTTCTATACTCGCTTATTTTATTGCTATACTGTTGTGGTAATGCTATGAAATGTTGATCCTAATTCCACAACTTTTCTTCCTTCTGTTGCATATAGATCATGGATCCTCAGTTAGAAGTTTGCACCAAAGAGGAACAATGAGCAGTAATGAGATTCCTCTGGTCAGAGGGTGTCAAAGATTGAGAAATTCATCGTACGTAGACTATCATCGCAATATGGGGGAAGTGCACTATTATGTGAATCTGTGTTTTTGTGGATCCAGAAGTTTAAAAGTGGTCGACAAGTGTAACACATGAAGTGGAAGTAGGACGGCTATTAACCTCCACTACAAATGACAACCTTCAGTAAGTTCAAGAGATGGTTCTGACAAACAGGCGAATTACCATCGACGAGGTAGTATCTGCATTAAACATTAGTCATGGTTCTGCCCATCAAATCATCCACGACGAGCTCGGCTTTCATAAAGTCTGCACACGGTGGGTACCAAGAAAGCTTACTTCAGATTAGACTACAAAATGCGGTGCAAACCTGGCTTCACGGCCAACCGAAGAAATTTTATTCGGAAGGAATGTGTAGGCTTGTTAACCATTGGGCAAAGTGCACGGAATAGGTTGGAGATTTCATTGAAAAATGATGTGCATAGTGAAACCCTAGCTTCATGTAAATAAATTATAGAATAAAAAGTGTAGATAATTTTTTACTCTCCTTTGTATTTGTAATTCACCTTTTTTTTTAAGTATACGTTTGTGGAGCTACTGGGTAGGAGATGAGAACAGCTTTACATCTTCTGTGATGATATACATATAATATGTAATATGTATTTTAGTACACGTGCTTCCATAGTGAGTTGCACACGCCATTTAGAGGTGGCAGGTTTGATTCCCGGCACGGTAACTATAGCCTTTGATTTTTATGTTGTCCAGCCTGTTCTTTTATTTTTCTATGAGTGCCAATCAATGCACTGTTAGTTTACTTATTATATATATATATATATATATATATATATATATATATATAGTATATATATATATATATACATATTACATTAGCAGACAGACTTGGTAAAAATGGAACAAAGGAGAAACAACACATCCCTCTATTGTCACTACCAGAAATCAGAACACTTATCAAGGGAAAATACGAGGAATTGTGGAGATAACAAACTAACAGTAAACATCCATATGACCCCATCAGTCAGCAAACTCAACAGAAAACAAAACTTTTCCGTCTACGAACAGGACACTGCGGGCTCAACTACCACATGCATAAAATAAAGATTGAACAGTTCCCACAGTGTGCCTGTCAAACAGTACCACAAACACCTGAGCAGATTCTGCAGACCTGCCCAGTGTACCTACAACTTGGAAAAGACCCTGGGCTCAAGAGCAAAGTGTGCACAGCAAGCTATGGGGAACCTTGAAGAACCTGCTGCTGACATGCGAGTTCATAGAGGCAACCCACCTGATAGTCTGATCTGAACATACGAAACCAAACGCAAAGAAGAAGAAGAAATATATATATATATATATTTTTCTAACGTCTATAAATATATAGCAGTAAACAGTAAACTATCGCTGGACCAAGAAATCAACATCAGGATAGGTATCGCAGCAACAACAATGAGCAGACTGACACAGAGAGTTTGGGAGAACAGAAAGCTAACAATTAAAACAAAAACCCTTGTATATCAGGCTTGTGTTCTCAGCACTCTGCTTTATGGCAGTGAAACTTGGTCAACATATTTGCACCAGGAGAGATCCTAAATAGCTTTCACATGCGATGCCTAAGAAGAATACTGGGCATTAAGTGGCAGGGCAAATTCACAAACACTGAGGTACTGGAAAGAACAGGTACTACAACAACAGTCTTTTCCATGCTCAGTCTAGGAAGGGCTCAGGAAGCTGGGTCACACCTGGAGAATGGGGGATGGCAGAGTCCCTAAGGACATCCTTTATGGTGAATTAAAGACAGGAAGAAGATATCGAGGCCGACCTCTACTACGATATAAAGATGTGTGCAAGGCGGGACATAAATGATACAGGTATTGAGGTGGACTCATGGGAACAAAATGCCATAAACCGTGTTGTGTGGAAAGGGCATATCAGGAAGGGAATGAGAGAGAAGGAAGAAATGATTGCAGAAAGGATGAGAGCTGAGCAACTGAAAAGAAACGGATTAAACACAAATGTTGACAACAATGGTCCTGAAATCCCATGCTATCATTGCAGAAGACTTTTCTTGACACAGGCTGTGAGTCTCATGCCTCCTCATAGCGCAATATAACACTATCGTCTGGAAAGACAGAAATGTGCCAATGAATGATGATATATATATATATATATATATATATATATATATATATATATATATATATATATATATATATATATATATATATATGATATACTATATATAGCTCATATAGTACATATATAATGTGATGATAGACTTTCATCAACCAGTTCAGAACAGGAGTTGTCAGTGTAACCTAAACAAACACAATAAATAAAGAAGTTTCTTAGAAACAAGCTTAGGAAACAACTGGAACACCTCATCTTATTAAATTCTCATTTTCACTCATACAATAGTATTCTCAATACACTAAACTGGATACGTTTTAATTATTTATTATGTAATAATGCCTGACGTGAACCTCCACTGAACATGCATGATGACAATTGACATGATGATCTTGAACGAAATTAATAATAATAATAAACTACATTTTGGCTCTTCTTCGATCTTCCCCCACATATTATGGTGGCCAAACAAATACCCTAACAGGGCCTCAGTCCTATGCAAAATGCAGAGTTCCTGCCGAGGAACAAATCGCTGCAAAACTAGGATCGGCTCCGAATAATGGGTAAATATTATCGAGGGCAAACAAATGCTATAACAGGGTCTCGGCGATATGTTAATTGCTGACCTGTTTCTGTGACCATGCCACACAGCCAACAGCATCCCCCGCGCCGCTACACGCAGCGTGGGTGGGGCGCGAAACTAGATGGCTGGGACTCACGAGCAGCTACCGCATCTCCTGCAATTTCCTCCAATTTATTTGCTCGTGAGTCCCAGGCATCTAGTTTAGCCCCTCCATCCACGCCACGCGTAGCGGCAGGGGGGGGATACTGTCGACGGTGAATTTAACCACGTTTTGTGCATGTCAAAAAGTGTGAGGACAACGACGCTCATCTGCGTCAGAGTGCGTGGTCTCCCTGCCATGTTGCTTTTGTCGTCTGTAATGTTGCATGTCTCGAAATTGTCAACGGTCGCTATTATCGTCTGCTACTATCGTAGCAGTGTTGCGTGTCGTGAAATTTTCAAGTAATCCTAGTTTTGCCGCGATGTGTTCCTCGGAGGAAGTCCGCATTTTACTCACAACTGAGGCCATGTTAGGGTATTTGTTTGGCCGCCATAATATGTGGGGGAAGATGGAATTAATGATTAGAAAGGATTATCATCACAGCACTCCGGACAAATCCATAAGTGCTCCGATCTCCTCCTTAAAAACTCCACAAGTGTAAAACGACTCTTCTGTGTTGGTTAATGAAACGTCTTGTCTTCTTAGTGAAATGGTCATGTCTTGCAGCTCCAGGCGGCATCCCCATGTCCATCAGCCTAGACAGGGATACGGAGTCATGTAGCCTTCACAATCACACCGTAAAACATCATCATCATCATCAGGTGCCTTGTCGACTGGCGTGGAAGATCATGCCTCTCCATAATCTGCGATCTCGGCTTTCCTTGCAGTACTGGACCTGGACGAGGGCTGGACGGCGTAGTTTGGTTTAGTGGGAGTTCTCTCCCTTGGCCGCACTGGAAACAGTGAGCGGAAAAGTCACGAAACAAATGACATACTTACCTATCATCATACGGTTGCGTGTAGGGTTGTTGTCATCCTAGGGTTGCATGTAGGGTTGCGTAGTCATCATACGGTTGCGTGAAGGGTTGCGTAGTCATCATACGGTTGCGTGAAGAGTTGCATAGTCATCATACTGTAGCGTGTAGGATTGCGTAGGGTTTAGGGTTAGGGGTATGGTTAGTTTTAAGGGTTAGGGGTAGGGTTAGGGGTAGAGTTAGGCGTAGGGTTAGGGGTTAGGGTTAGGGTTAGATGTGAAAATTTTGACGTAGGAGTTCCAAATACTGGCCAACAATCTGATGCTTGTTGGAGTGGCGCCACTGACAGTCTGCCAAATATGACGGCAATAGCGCGCGGCTGGTGCCCAATCGGTGGCGAATTGTCCGTAGCATCCACAGTTCGTCGACTGTTTGGGTGTGTATGTGACTGTGCGTGATTATAGCGAACTCCTGCGTCAAAATTGTCACATCTAACGCTAAACCTAACCCTAACCCTACCCCTAACTCTACCCCTAACCCTAACTCTACCCATAACCCTACCCCTAACCGTAACCCTAACATTACCCCTAACCCTAATCTTACTGCTAACCCTAACCCTACCCCTAACCACGCGAATTTATCAGTCATTAAAGCATACAGATCGCAAAAAAAAAACAAAAAACAAAAAAACCCCAGATTTCCCCTCAACGTCAAAAAAAAAAAAACCAGATCTGGGGGACACAACCAAGCATTGGCAGCCCTGATATAGACCTCACTGTCTTCTTTGATTCGTGACTTTTCCGCTCACTGCTTCCAGTGCGGCCAAGGGAGAGAACTCCCACTAAACTGACCTAAGCCGTCCAGCCCTCGTCCGGTACTGCAAGGAGAGCCGCAATCTCCTGCAGCCGTGTGCCGACACACCTCCATGCCATGCAACAAGACTATCAAGCATCTTCTCTCGTTGTCTTCCGTAAAACATATTATTATAGCAGAATGTAGCGAAAACAAATGCAACCACAATCATTACTCACAGCCAGTTTCTTTGTGTATCTGTCTAAGTTCTTCCTCCTGCAACATAGACGAGCTGGCTCCCATCTCTACTTCTGCTTCTCCACGGGTCAAAGTTCAATCGCCTTGACCCATACCTACTCACTACCGTGTTGTATCGTGTATAAGCACCGGTGTGCGGGTTATATTTGTCACCGTGTTGGTTTTCCTGTTGCGTGGTCAAGACCTACCTACCTATCTATCTATCTATCTATCTATCTATCTATCTATCTATCTATCTATCTATCTATCTATCTATCTATCTATCTATCTATCTATCTATCTATCTATCTATCTATCTATCTATCTATCTATCTATCTATCTATCTATCTATCTATCTATCTATCTATCTATCTATCTATCTATCTATCTATCTATCTATCTATCTATCTATCTATCTATCTATCTATCTATCTATCTATCTATCTATCTATCTATCTATCTATCTATCTATCTATCTATCTATCTATCTATCTATCTATCTATCTATCTATCTGTCTGTCTGTCTGTCTGTCTGTCTGTCTGTCTGTCTGTCTGTTGTACCGTGTATAAGCACCGGTGTGCGGGTTATATTTGTCACCGTGTTGGTTTTCCTGTTGCGTGGTCAAGACCTACCTACCTACCTACCTATCTATCTATCTATCTATCTATCTATCTATCTATCTATCTATCTATCTATCTATCTATCTATCTATCTATCTATCTATCTATCTATCTATCTATCTATCTATCTATCTATCTATCTGTCTGTCTGTCTGTCTGTCTGTCTGTCTGTCTGTCTGTCTGTCTGTCTGTCTGTCTGTCTGTCTGTCTATCTGTCTATCTATCTATCTATCTATCTATCTATCTATCTATCTATCTATCTATCTATCTATCTATCTATCTATCTATCTATTCTATCTATTCTATCTATCTATCTATTCTATCTATCTATCTATCTATCTATCTATCTATCTATCTATCTATCTATCTATCTATCTATCTATCTATCTATCTATCTATCTATCTATCTATCTATCTATCTATCTATCTATCTATCTATCTATCTATCTATCTATCTATCTATCTATCTGCCCACCCGTCCGTCCGTCTATCTATCTATCTATCTATCTATCTGATCTATCTATCTATCTATCTATCTATCTATCTATCTATCTATCTATCTATCTATCTATCTATCTATCTATCTATCTATCTATCTATCTATCTATCTATCTATCTATCTATCTATCTATCTATCTATCTATCTATCTATCTATCTATCTATCTATCTATCTATCTATCTATCTATCTATCTATTTTAGAGTGACGGCAAAAGAAGACGAATTCTTCTTCTTCTTCGTCGCGTTCACCAGCTGTACACTCTGGCGGAAATTCTAGTTGTTCGTCCACTACTGAACTGCAGTCCTGCTCCAGAACCTGAGTGTTGCGTGTGCATTAGTTTTACAGATCTCATTCTCTTGAATACAGACTGTTGGTTCCTTGCCTTTCCCGCAGATGCACTCCGACTTCAAAGGAAGCTCCCCAATTAGTTGACTCTTACGACATGCTTTTGGGAAGGCAGTTTAAAATAAAACTGTTACAGGCAATTGATGGTAAAGATTGATGGTAAAGATCTAAGAATTTTAAAAAAAAAACATACTGGCAACAAGAAGCAGCCTTAAGGATTGACAACCAAGTTGGAATTTTTCTAAACATTAAACAAGGCGTAAGACAAGGATATGTACTATCACCATATTTATTCAATTTGTACAATGAAGTAATAATTAGATCTATACATGGTATGCCAGGAATATCGGTTTGTACGCATATTGTTAACAACCTTGTGATATGCTGATGATATAGTTTTCATCGCTGAAAATGAAACACAACTGAGATAAATAATGCATATAATTGTAACAGAAAGTCAAAACAAGGGTCTTAGTTTGAACAGTAGAAAAAAAAAAAGAAGTAATGATAATTACAAACAACTGACACTCATGCAAGTTCATATGTTTAAGTACTTGGATGTATTTAGGAAGTTAAATGTAGATTAGCTCAAGCAAAGGCGGCATTTTACAAAATAAAGAATATTTTATGCAATCCTGTGTATGTGTGTCAATTGAGACGAGAACGAGAATTCTTAAAAGCTATTTAAATCCTATAGTGATATGTAGATGTAAATCATGGACAGTCAGTCTTGCAGTGGATACCAGCCCACTGTGGTATTCAACTAATGAGAGAGCAGATGAATTGGCAGAAGCTGGGAGTAATCTTCTACAACCTCATCCACCACACAGCTACAAGGAAACCAAAACAGCGCTAAAGCAGTCTTTCAAGCAGGAGTGGAGAAGGCAGAATGGAGATTACAGACCAGAGAGTGACAGCATAAACAAACTCAACGGAAAGAACAAACAACAATTTTTAGACTTCTGACTGGACACTGTGGTCTTCGAGCACACCTGTACAGGATAGGCATAAAAGAATCTGCTGCCTGTGATCGTGGAGCAGAAAGACAGACCCATGAGCACATACTACAGCACTGCCCTTACCTCTCCCAGCAAAGACTGTGGATCTGACCCAAGGGAGCCACATTGAAAGAGAAGCTATGGGGGACCGGTGGCGACCTTAAACGCACAATCCTATGTGTGACCCAAACGGGACTCAATGTCTAGCATGACTGATGTCGAACGCAGAAGAAGAATGGACAGTCAGTAAATTAGTGACAACTTATTTGGAAGCTGCGCATATGTTGTTTTATATGCGAATGATGAGAATACCCAGGACAGATACAAATAGTAATGAAGTCGTTTTAAAAGAAACTGACTCAATAAAAGAACTGATTGTCCACATTAGAAAGAGACCATCTACATTCTTTGGTCATGTGACGAGGAGAAAAGTGGAGTACATCGTGACGGTAGAAAAGTTGGAGGGGGAGGCGGAGGAAGACGGGAGAACAGATGCTGGACAGTTGATTTGATTTGATTTAAGAACCGACATCACACTACTCGGGGCATTCCCATAAGCGCTCCGTCCCCATCCTCAGCAGCCAGCGAAGAATTCCGATACTAATGGTGCCAGTAGCATTCTGGAACTGATGCTGGACTGTTTGACATCATGGCATGGAAGATCATCTGTGTCAGAGTTGATTGCAAATACACGAGACATAAGGTTGTGGATAGACATGACTACCAGCGCCACACGGCATGGACTCTAAGAGGAAGACAGATAATTGTGTGCGGATAAGAATACGAAAGTGCTAGAAGACGAAACTATGTAGGGGAGCTCACTCCAAATGCAGACAACCGGAGGTGACACGGGAGACCATTAACAGTGACCACAGTGTTATCAGATATGATTTATTTTAATTAAATAATATTCGTATAAACAGTAAGGTCTTTTGTTGCTTTCCTTCTAGTAGTTTTAATAATTGAAAGTTTAAATTATATGTGCAGTATAATATCATGTTATACATCTCTTTCAACTTCTTTGTGCTCATTAATTTAATACAAACTTACAGCGTATCAAACTAAAAAACAGCTGTCTGTACTGATGGCTAAATTTTCTTTGCCACTGTTCCGATGTTGACAAGTGAAGACCACTTTCATCCCAACTCTGCCCATTAATGAACCAGTGTCGCCGAACACTAATTCTATTTGTATTTATCGTCACAGGCAAGCATTAAATTTAACTTAACCTGTCATATCCTAAACATAAACATTTGTTCTTCTTCTTCAGCTTCAGCATTCTCATGATTCTGAGCCCTTGAGGTACATTGAACATTTCTGCAGATATCACCCGCCTCCATTCATCTCTCTGGTTGGCTTTCTATTTCCAATTGGTGACACCAAGTGTTTGCAGGTCTGTCTGGACATTATCTCTCCATGTTCTTCTTGGTCTTCCTCGTGGTCTATGATGACCATTCATCTCCCTTGTGTATACAATTTCTACTTCTCTGTCACCTGACATTCTTTCAGTATGTCCCAACCATTTCAGTCTATTAGCTCTCATTATGCCAGTGATCAGTGGTGATTTAAACAGATTATGAATTCTGTTATTGCTTCTCACTCTTTATTCACCGCTGTTTGCATCTTTGATGGGTCCAAAGATATCTGCAGGAAATTCAAAATCAAAATTGATGTCGACCACATCACTGATCAAGCACTGATTGTTCATAAGCCTAGCATCATATACTCATTGTACCACTGATGTACTAAAGGATCCATTACTTTATAGGGCTAAATGATTTAAAGTAAACATCAATATAGAATTCTACTCTATTCTATAAACAAAAAGATCACGTTATTAATTTAAATTTATCATGGTAATCTCATGACTGATTTTGATTTTGAATTTCCGGCAGATAAATGTACAGCAGCTTGAAAATTTGGTTTATGCTTTTCAGTACCCAAAAAAAAGGATTCATTTTGTGCTTTAGTATGTGTTGATTTAACTCTGTAGTAATGCACTTGACAAGATACAGTGAAATATGCCAGACAATAAATTGTGCAATGTATTATTTGTGTCCACATTATTTAAATTTACAACGGAAATTTTTTTTGTTTGTTTTAGTAGAGAATTGGTTAATTTACTGGCTGGATAAGAAATGCATTGCAAACCACTTAAAGTGATCTCAGACGAAGCAAATTTCTGTTGTGAAGAACAGTTTGTTTATTGCTGACAATTTTTCTTGCTTTAACTCTTATCTGGATAAGAGCAATTTCTGATTAGACCTGTATCTTCCTTCTCATGTCTGCACAGTAGTTAAATATAGCATATCATGTAAAGAATTCCCTGTGTGTGTTCTGAGGCCCCATTTTGGGGGAAATAAGAATACACACACTGCCCCAACAAGTGTGTCATAAAAGCTGGCTATTTAGGGTTGTTTCTTTTGAAGCTGGAGTGCATCCTCCTGAGAGGCAAGGAACAAACAGTTCGCATACCATTAAGCCAGATCTGTAAAACATGTATGCGCAAAACTCAAGTTCTGGAACAAGACCAAGGTCCAAAAGTGGACAAACAACCAGAACTTTCCACCAGAGTTTACAGCCGGTGAGTGCTAAGAAAAGAAGATGTATAGAATAAGCAGAAAAAGCATGGTTTTGAAAGAGTTAACATCTCAGTAACATGTGAGTGGAAAGCTATATTATTTTTGCTTATAATTTCAGGTTCAGTTTGGTCCAGTCAGTGAGAAAGCCTAAATAACCATGGCAAGTGGAAACTTGTGCAGAAAACTTCCTCTATCTGCTGGCCGCAGTTTGACATTTCTGAAACCAAAACACAAAATTCTTCATGAGCAGAGAGCTACAGCGTTTAGTTTATGGGAGAATAATAAGAAGGGTACAGACGAGATCATCTCCAAGCCTCCCCTTGTACACAGAATTAATCAGTTTGTAAAAACTTTTGTGCCGGAAACCAAAAAATATATTGAAGAGAAGAAGCTTGGTCTCTCAACAGGGGTCATGCTTGAAGCTGAGCATGGCAATTATCAAGTTGTGTTTAGGTAATTTGTACTGTTATTGTTCTTCATGTGGGTTTCAGGGCCCAGTTGTTGGAAAACAAGAATAGACCCTGTGCCTCCCCAACAAGTAGGAATGAACTAAGTAGGGCATCCTTCGAAGTCGGAGGACATCTGCACATCTGCCTGAGAGGCCAGGAGCCAAGAGTCTGCATAAAATAAACCAGATCTGTGAAACGAATGTGCATGCAACACTCATGTTCTGGAACAAGACTAAAGCTAGGAGGTGGATAAACACCTAGAACTTTCCACCGGAGTACAGCTGGTGAACGCGAAGAAGAAATCAGTCTTGGCTGGCATAGTGGGTAATGAACAGGCAGACAGATTGGCTGGATCTGCACCACTGGGTGGTGAACTGATACATAACAAGGCAGATGTGGTCAAGGCCCTTTGGGAGCAAGCAACAGAATGAGTAGAGAAACAAGATTATTATGGCCTGGAGAGAATGAGGCAGCTGGGTCTAACCACAGGGTCTGGCTGGCCCACTACACTCATGGAAAGGGCAGGACGGACATATAACCAGATTGTGACTGGTACCATCAGTATTGGAACTCTGCGCTGGCTGCTGAAGATGAGGACGGAGTGCACATGGGAATGCCCCGAGTGTTATGATGTCAATTTTTGGCTCAACTCAGAGATAGTATTATACTGGGTTATAGCAAGTCATGAGAATCACAAACAGTTATGACCAGGGTTGGAATTCCTTGTGTCCATAGCTAAAAACCTGAGCAGTGCTGTAAAGACCATGTATTGCCCAGTCAGCTTGATCCCTCTCTCAGCCTGCCTTGTTTACTACAATGGAAAGGTAACATCAGTACACTTGGAATGAAACATTCCTCATGTAGGTTCCAGGGCCCCATTGTACGGAGAACAAGAATAGCCCCACTGCCTCCCCTACAAACTTGTTCAAGCGGGTGACTAATTGGGGGCATCCTTCGAAGTCCGAGTACATCTGCCTGAGGCAAGGAACCAAGAGTCTGCCCACAGATAGGAAAGATGTGTGTCACTGATGTACACAGATGTACATGCAGTGCTCAGTTTCTAAGGTTCAGAGGTGGAGGAACACTCAAAACGTTTGAGCATTTTTTGGCTGTTGTGGGTTTTTTTAAAGGCAAATTTGTGTCCACTAGTTTACCATTGCTATCTGAATGGTTGACTCTTAATATGACTCTAAACTAATGCAAGGCAGTCTGCTACCAAAATGCCTGCAGCTGGAATCAAACCCAGTACCCCGGCATTACCAAGCACGTTCACCACGCCTAATCCACGGTCTCAGTCTTAGTCGAGGTTTCAACTTCACTAAAATCAGGTTCCTCCATACTTGCTCCGCTCCTGTGCCAGTGAAAATAAAAGACAATGTCTCTTACTGTCCCATTTAGAAAACTGGTCAGCATACAATCAGACATGGACTGAATATATAACGGGGAAAAGTCTTAGTTGGGGTTTCAACTTCACCACAATCGGGTTTCTCCATACTTGCTCAGTTCCTCTGCCAGTGCGAATAAAATAAAATGTCCCTCACTGTCGCATTTGAAAAACTGGGGAACAAACAACTAGTCCCGGCACAATCCAGAAATATGTGCACGCAGTAAATGTGTATTTCGGTTGCTAGAGACGCCAGAGCAGGAATTCAGTGTGGGAAAAACATATAAATAAAACTATATTATTTAACTGTTGTCAGGTTTGATACCCAGGAAATTGTATCCAGTTGGATTGTTAGCACAGACAAAGACAACAATCAGGGTCAAAGCACAGCTGATTTTGTGCTCACCCAAAACAGGACGGGTCTGTTTCGTGGGAACCTTTGTACAGAAGTCCCAAAAGATGGGAAAACAAAGTATGCCGGTTTCGCCAACATAACCTGTCCCCCACCCATGGTAAGTCAGAGCATGATGTTTGAATTGTTTTTCCCTGCCTGGGTTCCTGAGCCTAACTGGCAGAAAACAAGAAGAGCCCCTCTGCCTTCCCAGCAAGCATGTCAGAGTGCATCTGCCCGAGAGGCAAGGAACCAACAGTCTGCATACAGATAAGTCAGACCTGTAAAACGGATGTGCATAAAACACTCAGATTCTGGAACAAGTCTCTAGAGGTGGATGAACAACTAGAACTTTCCACTGGAGTTGACAGCCGGTGAACATGAAGAGAAAGAATTATGTTTTGTGTAGAAAAAAGCATGGAAGAAGAGCAGCAAATATATTAGAAAAGAAGATGGTCTTCATTGTATCCATTGACAAATTGACTTCAACTGTGGTAATGCCTGTCTCTGAGAGAACGATCAAATCATCTGCATACCTAACTAATAGAACTGGCTTTCCACCTGGTATAATTGATTAAAAACGGCAGATTAAATGGTTTGGTTGTCTCATTCGAAGGCAGCAGTATCAGAACATGCACTACGTTTCAGAAGGTTAGCTACAAGAGCAAGAGGAAGGCCATGAAAAACATTGATGGACAACATTAAAAACACTTTACGCCTTCACAGCATGACAATTGCCAGCCAGTGTGCACTGGATCGCAGATTATTCCTCCCCACGGTGCGTAAATGGCAGAAGAAATTTATGATGATTACTTGATCAAAACTGTCACGGTTCTCATCGTGTCTGACATTTCACATGATATTTTCTGCATAAATGTTAAACAACTGCAGCGAGAGAATGCAACCTTATGTTATCTTCCTTTGCACCTCAGCCTGTGGGAAAATTGCCAGTTTACTTTCCCGTAACACTGAAAGTCTTAGGACACCGAGTTACCTTCAACTGTTTAGTCATCAGATCTTTCCATTTTTGGCAGTCAGTATAGGAAGCATGTAGGTGAGTCTACAACTTGGCACCAGAAAATGCTGAGCATGTGCTCCAACACTGTCAACAGTATGCTACTGACACAGATGCCATCTGGCCTGTTCCAACCACATCACCATCATCAATTCCACTTCTGCTGTTGAGCTTTGTTCGGAGGAATAGACGTTGCTTGATGGGCAGCAGTGGCTTTTGTCATTCAACGTTGATGTAGAATCTCTTGAGTGTCCTCCGTCCATCTTCTCCTAGGTCGGCCGTTAGTTTTACTTCAGATCTTTTTAATATGTGGTGTCTGTATTGAAGACAAGGCTGTGTGGTAGTACACAGAGAGATACTGACTGCACAATAGCTTTCGTCAAGGTTACCAGCCTCCTCATATACAGTTTCTGGCAGAAGGCTCAAAGAAGAAGGAAAAGACTATCAGATGTGGTAGACTTAATATTTGTGTGTTTGTGGCCAATTCTGTCAGCAGAATTGTAGATCCAGGTCTTCATTTGGCCTGCCTAGTCCTTCTTCCTTTATACCAGGACTGTTTAACGTTCCCAAGGCGGGCAAAAGAAACGTTTTAAGGACACCCTGAAGTTTTCACTCAAAGCATTTAGGATGAATGACACCAATTGGGAGGCTGCCTCTCAAGACTGAAATGCATGGCATGCAACTCTACACAAGGGCCCGGCTACATGTGAAGCAACCAGAACAGCAAGACTGATTAAGAAAAGGATGGACAGAAAGGCGACTGCAGGAGATCCCCTCCCTGGCACAAGACTCATCCCTGTCCCCACTGTCCAAGAACTTTTCGGGCCCGCATCAGCCTCATCAGTCATCTTCGTACTCATACTTGAGGAAAAGAGTGGTCATCATCATTTTGATGGATAACACACATATTTAACTAATTTCACTTAGGGGGCAAAATATTGAAAATGGAAATCTTTGCGGGCCAGAAGCCATAGCCCAAGTGTAGAAAGCTTATTAATACAATACACTTGACAATGATCCACGAGCCACTTGCTAGGCTTTTGAGGCCCATATGTGGCGCGCGGGCCATTAGTTGAATAGCCACTGCTTTAGACTATAGTTTGAGTGTATAAATTTATTTGCATCATTCTCTTTGCAGAAATCTTACTCGAGAGAGACACACTGGGATTGGTCCCTGTTCAACTGTTTTTTAGTTAAGTTGCGTGGAGACGGACGCCACTACAATATTATCCTCGGGTGCGACTTTGAATATGATATCATGTGGTTAAACCGCTGGAGTTACCCATTGTTCACACATGGTGGGCCATACTGGCAAGTGGCAAAGGTATGTGTACATAGTATCAAATCTAGGCAATCTTGAGTCTCCTTCTTCTTTGATCCTTCTGTCAGAAAAAACTTATATGAAAAGGCAAGTAGCCTTAACGAAAACTGGTGAGCAGTCCAGATTTCCCAGGGAACCATATATTTAGCAGGCAACTAGCCATTATGCAGAGAGAAATTAAACCTTATGGAAGAAACTATTACTAAAGTTAATGGATAAATGGAACTAAACCTCATGGAAAAAAACAGAACTGGAGTCAATGGGAGAAACTGAACCTTATGGCAAACTGAACCTAATGGGAGAAACTGAACCTGATGGAAAAACTAAATCTAATGGGAGGAACTAAACCTTATGGGAGGAACTAAACCTTATGGGAGGAACTAAACCTTATGGGAGAACTAAACCTTATGGGAGAAACTATACCTTATGGGATAAAACTAAGCCCTATAGGATAAACTAAACCTAATGGGGGGAACTAAACCTAATGGGAGAAACTAAACCTTATGGGATAAAACTAAGCCCTATAGGATAAACTAAACCTAATGGGAGGAACTAAACCTAATGGGAGGAACTAAACCTTATGGGAGGAACTAAACGTTATGGGAGAAACTAAACCTTATGTGATAAAACTAAGCCCTATAGGATAAACTAAACCTAATGGGAGGAACTAAACCTTATGGGAGAAACTAAACCTTATGGGTGAATGGGGAAAAAGTAAAAAAAAAATCTAGCATTAAGACAATAATCAAATTTTAGAAACAAAAACTTCCATTAAAATTATGGAAGAAGATCTGGTGCAATGAAGCATTCATGTTTCTACTCTTTATATTAGTTTAGAAGGATTTCCACACAACAGCAAACTGAAATATAGAGATTTGAGAAAAGTGACTTTTGAACTTTTTTTATCTTGAAAAAGTGCACTGGTGGTGTAGAACCCACTTTTTAATGCTAAATGTTTACAATGACTTAAATTTGTGTGTCATCTATTCTACAACATTAAAAAAGTGTAACCTTTAAAGAGGCAAATAGCCTTAATGAAAACTGTTGTGCAGTCCTCTCTGTGAACCCCACAACTTTCTCTTGATTGATCTTGGACTAGGCCAGGTTACTGCTCTCTTGGAGCATGCGATTGGCTTTGTTGGAAGACGTGCTCAGGATTTTCAAGTTGCAGGAGCAGGTCTCTTGTGTTTCCTACACTGGAAAACTGCCGTTTATGTGGGTGACGTCTGCTGTGCCTGTCCCTAGTCTGAATATGGTGCATTGTCCCTCTATATGGATGTGATCAAGCTCGTTTTTTTTATCCGAGGACTTGCATCATTTTCAGATCTCACCATGACGCTCTTGCATTTTTTACACAATATTTATTCCTTAACAGATGAGAGTCAGTCTTTCTAGGGTCAGATAGACTGGCGCTGTTTTGGGAGAAAATTTCCTGGAAGCTGAAGAATAGAAGAATGTGTATTTGTCAGTAAGGCATCAAACACTAATGCCTCAGTGCTTGGGTACTGCTTGCTTCTTCTTCTTCTTCCCCCCTCTCCTCATCTTTTTTTTAATCTACTTTTTATTATTTTCCCTTTTCTGCTTCTCTGACTCCTCTTTTTCTTACTTCTTATTTTCTTCCCCTGCCTTCTTTCTTGAGGTGGCAGGGTTAACTTCATTCTCTTATCCAACTCCTTGTTCATTCTCCTTGCTTCCATATACAGGGACTGGGTTTTGTTCCATCGAACTGGTCGTAAGTTAAATTTATATTTTTTAACACTATTTTCATTCAAATAGGTTATTCAAATTCTGCCCACACACAAAAAAACTCAGATATTCTATCTTTGTACAGAATGTGAAAAATACATGATGTGTACATTATTGTATAAGTTCTGCGAACTTGTTAATCCTACCAGTGTAATCCTTTTTGGAGGCGGGGGGGGGGGGGGGGGGGGGGGGGATCATAAGTTGCTGTAATTGTTAGTCTTTCCTGTGTGTCGTTGGTGATCATGTCTGTACCAAGCCTTCTCTCTCATAAACTGTCATTTCTGATCCAGATGTTATATTGTTCTAATTAAATTGTCTCTTCTTTTTCCAGATTCCTTTCTCCAAATTCTACCTTAGCTACAGAGGTCGTATCCAAGACAAACAGGAGCCTGTGCCAATGAATATAATCAACAGCTTTGGAATAACTCTGGCTGATAAAGTCGATGGGCCATTCTGTCTGGAGATAGACAGTGTTGCCGTTATGTATGATATTAATCTCAGTGCCAAATTTGCTTATGAGTTGTACCACGACAGGCATTATTTAACACAGACGTAAAGATGGAGAAGAAAAGCAAAATTCTCACCTGTTATTTTATTTTCATGGAGTTTTAGAATCATAGTTTTGATGAATCTGCTAACATATGTGTATATAAAATCTGTGATTAATCATCAGCAAAGAAGTCAAAGTCAAAATTTTGAGAGCATGCATTTTTACTTACTTACTTAGTCAATCTTCTTCTACCCTAGGATGTAGAGATTTGCCAGAGAGATGACCAGACTTCTCTGTCAGCAGTTGTCTTTTTGGCTTTGTTCAATTTTGGTCCTCTTGGACTGTCAGCAAGCCCTGGGACACCCTGGTGGCCCACTTCCCTGCCTCCCATGCCTGCGTGGAAGCTGATTCTCTTCCATCTGCCTACATGTCCAAACCATTATAACTGACCGACCCACTCAAGTTTTTAACGCCTGGGTTTCAAGATCATGACATATTGTCTGGTTGCAAACCTTGTCACTTGGACCACCTTTCTCAGAAATCTATTTTCTGAGGCCTGAAATGGCTTCTGTGAGCTGTTCAGCAGGCATTTTCCCTATAGCAACATTCGGGTGTGAGTCATGGACTCTCTCGCAGTCATTATAGAACAAAATTTGGGCTTTTGAGTTGAGATGCTATATAAGCCCGGCTCTCTAGCGTAGTTGGCTAAACCGGATTGCGCGGAGACCGGGTGACGAACTCCTTGTGGTCCGGGTTCAATCCCGGGGGTAGGCAGAAAAGCCAGATTTCTCCCAGATTCACGGTATTTACAATGGAATCAAGGCCGAAAGGTTGCGATATCCATAATACCGAGCCTAAGGGTTAACAACTCATGGCTTCTGGATACTAAAACAAACAAACAATTTGCTATACAAAGATTCTCAGAATACCATAGACAAACTAGAAGAGAAATACTGACATCCTGAAAGATCTTAACGTCAAGGAAGATTGGCTAGTAAACAGCATCTTGTCTCAGAAACTGAACTTTTTGGCCATATCAAGTGCCATAGCAGATTGGAAAGAATAAAAAGAGAGGGCATAATACTGGGAAAGAAGGACTAGGGCCAACCAGCACCAAGATGGGCACAGGATGTGGCACCTTGCATAGGACAGTAGACAAGGAAAGAAAGCTGAAAGCGGTGTTATGAAAACGACCTACTTGATGATGTTGATTAACATATGTTCAGTAGAGAATCCAGAATGGCTTGTACTGAATCTTTACCCAGATATTTACCCCATGGAGAATCACAGTTTTTGATGAATCTGCTAAGGTATGTTCAGTAGAGTATTTCAGTTTTGATGAATCTGCTAAGGTATGTTCAGAAGAGTATTTCAGTTTTGATGAATCTGCTAAGGTATGTTCAGTAGAGTATTTCAGTTTTGATGAATCTGCTAAGGTATGTTCAGTAGAGTATTTCAGTTTTGATGAATCTGCTAAGGTATGTTCAGTAGAGTATTTCAGTTTTGATGAATCTGCTAAGGTATGTTCAGTAGAGTATTTCAGTTTTGATGAATCTGCTAAGGTATGGTCAGTAGAGTATTTCAGTTTTGATGAATCTGCTAAGGTATGTTCAGTAGAGTATTTCAGTTTTGATGAATCTGTTAACCTGTGCTCAGTAGAGTATCACAGTTTCAGTAAATATGTTGATGTATATCAGTATGTAAAGTGAAAAGTAAAGATCCCTTTTCATGCTTTTAGGCGAATCAGGCATATGGGAAGAGCGCCCATTTTTTTTTTTACAGACCATCAGTACTAGGTGATAATTTGAGCAGCATTACGCCGGCCGTCTTTACTTTCCCAGGACATACATCCTGGTACCCATTTTAGGCTGGGTTGACCTGAAATGCCCCATACCATGGTAAAAATCCATGCCGTCAGCAGTGGGTTTCGATTGCGGTACGTTGGAATTACAGTCAGACTCGCAACGCCTAAGCCACGGACGTTGCAAAGCATATCTGTAGAGACTCAAAAACTCAAAAATTTATTAACGTGTGTTCTGTAGAAACTCAAGTTTTGATGAATTTACTAACAGTTGGTTGCACAGTCCATTGCCTGGCATATCTCACAGAATCTCATCAGGTGGGAAACAGGAATCTTTTTAACTGAAATACACACATACCATTGTCTCTTGCTACACTGTACACTTCACCATGGAGTATAAGGTTAATTATATGATCCTTTTCATGAATAAGTGAATCAAGAATTGACATCACTACAGCACTTGGGACATTCCCACAAGTGCTCCATCTCCTCCTTCAGAAGCCAACGAAGAGTCGACATGTTAACAATACCATTTGCAACCTGATTAAAAGACCACCAAAGTGCCCCCACCCCCTCCCCCCTAATTAGTCTTTAGGGTATAATTTATCTTCCTTTTTGTTTGACTATCCATTTAATCCTAAAGAGCCTTCACCACATCTGCTTTGACATAAATTAGCTCACGCTCAGAGGAGCAACAGTAGCTAAATTGTCAGCCTGCTCATTACCTCACACACATGCATATTCTGGACAGAAAATCCATTAGATGCACCTGATCTGTGACTGTTTGATCCTCTTATAAGTTGTGCAACATGTCGTTTGAGTTCTTATTATTTAGATTCACAACAGAAGATTGGTTTCGAATTTATTAACATGTGTTCAGTACAGAATCGTGATTGCATTTTGTAGAACTTGCTAAACACGTAACTAAAGAGGGCAACGAATCTTCTACCATGTGTTTGTTGGAGAATCAAAGTTTCAATCAGTCCACTCGCAAGTTGTTTGGTAAATAATCCTTCAACATGTGAATGTGGAAATATTGAAAGGGAATTACTAACAAATATTCAGTAGAGAATTTGAATGGTCCTTACTGAAAATCCTTTGCAGATTACCTATAATGTGAAGTTGAAATTATCTTATCTGTTCTGTGGAACTGATGTTCATGTGTTTCACATTTTCATGTAAAAGAATAAATACATGAATTTATTTTCTTTATCGTTCGTCCTAATGACGTAATTGTGTTTTGTCTGTTTACAGCATAGCTGTTGTATTTGGGCCTTTTGGCCCACACATCCAGTTTCATCTGGTATTTTTTTTTCCAGGTTAGCCTTCTCGATTGGTTTGATGGTACATGATATAGCCTTATTTGTGCGGTGTCCTTTCTGTCCCTTTATCTGCAAAAATTGCCGCTGGAGAACCCATCCAGGGCAACCACATATAGACTGGTCAGTTCTCAAAGGAGGGCAAGGTCTGATCATGGAGATTTCCCATCATCGAAGGAGGCTTCCGTAAATAAAGAGTTGACACATTATGCTCTGGTTCCCCGTTTAGGTTCCAGGGCCCTGTTATAGGAAAACAAGAGTAGACCCACTGACTACCCAAAAGCATGTCGTAAGAGTCGACTAACTGGGAGCTTCCTTCGAAGTCAGAGTGAATCTGCCTGAGAGGCAAGGAACCAACAGTCTACATACAAATGACTCAGATCTGTAAAACGGATGCACACGCAACACTCAGGTTCTGGAACAAGACTGCAGTCCAGAAGTGATGAACAACCAGAACTTTTCGCCGGAGTTTACTACAGCTGGTGAATGCGAAGAAGATTATGCTCTGGTCCTGGGCTCACTTAAAGAATCATCACATCCTGTACATGACTGCTTAACCTCATATCCGTATGTTGAGCTTGCCCTTGTCATGGGCTGCCCAATCTGGAGATCAACACGGAGCAGCCTGCAGATCCTTGACTTCAGTGACCACACAAATGAACACAGTCTTCTTCAGCGCATTGAACACCTTTAAAGTTGTTGCATCGAAACGTTTAGCATAACAGTATGGAAAAAGCTTTCATCGGGCATGACTTCCCTTGTTTTGTTTCGACACTGTGACAAGCTTAAGAAGATAGAGACAGGATGGAGTCACTGAGGAAATCTCGTTTGATAGGAATTAGTTTCATTTTTGCACCAGGACACTCTAGGGTAAGAGGGAATAAACGAACAGATAGGCTTGCTGGCAGGGCCACGGTTGGTACAGGAAAAGCAATGGATTGGGCCGATATTCTCAGGGCTTTCAAGGAGGCAGGAGGAGAATATGATTCAGGAGATGACGTTGAATAGGCAACACTCATAAGACTACAAGAACTTCAGGTCAAAAGAAGTGTCGCCAAACCTGAACACTATTATTGAGGTGATGTACAGTGTATCTCCTCATACACATCACAACAAACTAGCTTTCCTTCCCGCCTGTGACCAAAATCACTGCGCTGCTCATTTATTTTGATGCTCATCATTTGTACAGTGTTGTATATGAATATACTTTCACGTGGCGGCGTCCATGGCTTAGGGTTTGCGAGTCCGACTCATAATTCCAAAGTACCGTGATCGAAATCCACTGCCGGCTGCGTAGATTTTTATTCTGGTATGGGGAATCGCAGGTCGACCCAGGCCTAAAATGTGTACCAGGATGTACTTCAGTGTTGCATGTATATTTGTTATACAGGTCTGGCATATTTATGTGTAGACTTGTGGTTATTTTCTGTTAGGCAGTTGCAGTCTGACGTTGATCCTTTCTGCACTGGCCAGGCTCTTGGTTGGGGACTTTTTCTTAGATGACAGCGGAGAGGGTACATAAGTCTGGGACTAGAGGGCCACCAAATATGGTTCAGCATCTCTGTATCCCACCATAGAAATCTATTAATGCATTTCTTCTTATTATTCTTCTGCTTCTTTCCCCCCCCCCCCCCTCCTCTTCCTCCTTATTCTTCTTTATCTTCTTCTCCTCCCTCCTCCTTATTCTTCTTTTTTCCATCCTACTCCATCTTCTTCTTCTCATCCTCCTTCTTCTTCCCCTTGTCCTCCTCCTCCTTCTAC
Source organism: Candidula unifasciata (assembly GCA_905116865.2). Classification (NCBI taxonomy): domain Eukaryota; kingdom Metazoa; phylum Mollusca; class Gastropoda; order Stylommatophora; family Geomitridae; genus Candidula; species Candidula unifasciata. The sequence continues at coordinate 31,244 of CAJHNH020002577.1, forward strand.
TTCATACACATTATGATGTCAACTTGAATATTAAGCCCTTGAACCACACAAATAAAACCAGCCTCCTATTGTAACCATTTTATTTGTTTAAATGTCATTATATTTCCCAGGTTGTCTCATCATTACGTGCGTACCAGGAAAAGTCCTGGGAAGTGAAGGCCGCTGGCGTGATGTTGACCACATCACCTACATAGTGCCGATTGGTCTGAAGAATAAAGGTCTAGTCCTATAGTCTGCTTGAAAACATTTCCTTTAACTTACTATTATAACCAAAGCTAGTTTTAGAAGGGTTAAAACTGAATAATTTTTTTAAAGAAAGCAGTTGTCCTTTTGAACTTGTTGGCACCTCCATAGTACTGGCCACAAACGAAGTGGGTGTAAATAAAAAAAAACATTCTCTCTGTTCTTAGACACCCAGAACCCCAAATACCACGCCAAACTTAGGACCTTGGAAGTCAAAGAAAAGAAATATCAGGTGTGACTTCACACCACAATTAAAAGGACACCAAATAAGATGGTCAAGGAACCTTCCTTCATATAGCAGGCCTTCGGGCGGCTGACAAAGGATCAAGTTTGGAATTTTTTTTCATCAAATTGGAATTGGAACTGTTCTTAGAGGGCGCTGCGTGGTCTCGAGGCATGGTCGTCCGCCTCGAGTGTTGGAGGTCCCGTGTTCAAGCCCCAGTGAAGGCTGGATTTTTTCACGTTGACTTCTAGTAATTCTTCCTGGTCTCTGGGTAATGTGATCTGACCTCCGTGTGTATTGTTGCACACGTTAAAAAAAATCCCTTGGCAATTGTAAATCGAAAAGAGTAGCATAAAGGCGCTGTACGGTAAAAATCTACCCGAAGTATTTCAAGATCTTCGCCGCTGCAACAGAGTTCGTGCACTGCGATGAGTCCCTTTAGACTCAGGCGCTTAGAAATAAAATAGAGCACTTATGGATTACATCCGTGTGCCATGATGCTAATCCGTTGAACAAACATCCCCTGTGACTTCCCGTGTGGGTTTCAGTGTCTTAGGTTTGGGAAAAAGGGGGGGGGGAGAGAAAACAGACCAACTTCTTCCCTAAACATCATGTCGCAAGAGTCGACTAATTAGGGGTTTCCTTCGAAGTTGGGATGCATCTGCACGAAAGGCAAGGAACCAGTAGTCTGCAGTATTTGTAAAACGGATGTTCACGCAAAACTCAAGTACTGGAATAGGTCTTAAGTCCAGAAGTGGATGAACAACCAGAACTTTCCGCCAGAATTTATAGCCGGTGAACACGAACAAGAGAAGAAGATCACCAGTGGTTTTGACTCGACTTGCTTTACGAAAACAAACATCGTCATGTTCAACCAGTTTCTTCCGAAAAAGTAGCTTTGGGTTATAATTGTAACTGTGTTTCTTGCGCCAATTGTTGTTGGCTGAAATTGGGGTTGTGTGCCATATTAAATGGCTTAGTGTCCCTATCAGTTTCTCGGTGTCCTTTCATGCTCGTCCAGGTCTGGGCCTCAGTGCTCTAATGGATTTGATGGTTCTTTTATCTAAGAACCCTCTGCTGTTCAGCAGTTACTGAAGTTGTTGCGTGTTTATTTGTTTTTCAGTTGTTATTGATTGTTCCAATTTGTTTTGTCTTTTTGGCCACTTAATGAGAAGAGGGACATTGGAAAACATCGTGACAACTGGAAAGATCAGTGGGAAAAGGGGTAGAGGCAGACCAAGAGAGATGATGCTGGATTGGCTGAAACGATGGCATGGAGGGATATCATCAAGAGAGCTGTTCCAGGCAACCAGGGATCGTGATCTGTGAAGATGCATGAGCGCCTCCGCTAGCTGGCAGGGCACATGAAGATGAAGTTCCCTTGTTCCTTTTTGCTCTATGTTAAACTGTGTTGTTCCTTTTTCAGATGGTTCCTGAGTCTGGCTTCCTAAATATATTTCCTTGGCAGTGAAGTTCATGTTCTTGTGGATCACTTGTGGTTCAATCTATAATTAAGCTGATAAGAACAGAAACTACACCTTGATCTTAGCCAAAAGGTCGAGAAGTGATAATCACCTGTGGTGGACAAACGAAGAAAAAAGACAAATGACTACAAGAACGGCAACTCTAATCAATTGTTTCAGAGCTTCCTGTTTTGTCGTGTACGTAAACAAAACTAGGGACCCCATCCAGAACACGACAGGCAAATATTTGTCTGCCCACACAGTGACACACCTGCACCATATACATAGTACTAAGTACACACACCTGGAAGATGGCAGACGTACACGAGGTGATATTGCCGTTATCAGTAATCGTTATGTCTAGGTAGTTTGGTAACATTTTATATAGTGAGACTAGAGATTGAACCAGCGAAACACAATGACGGTCATTAGGCTAATGACAACTTATGTCAGTTCTAATAATGATAATAATATAAGAGTCTAATATATAATTAACAGTTTGAATAATATAACTATTATTACTTGGTTACCCATAAATATAAATTCAAACAAGTAAAAAGTAAGAAATGCATCTAAACACAAACTGTAACTAAAAGCTAAACTTAAAAACATCATTACGGTCACCGTAACTTTCCCGGATATTACCTGATACCCGTGTTGAGCCAGGTCGACCTAAAAGCCAAGGTCAGTTTCGAAATAAATCTGCCGTGATATGGATTTGAACTCTGGGCCAGCAGGCGCCACTATAATAGATACTCCGTAATTATTGGCTCTACTGTCAAATTTGGCCGGTAAGCTGGACTGCTTTGGCCGGCTTAGTGGGAGTTATGTCCCTTCGCCACCAACTCAAAACAAGTCGCGGAAAAAGTCACGAATCAAATGACATACTTACCTATCATCATCCGGGTGCGTGTAGGGCTGCGTAGGTTTGCGTCTAGGGTTACCTATCATCATACGGTTGCGTGTAGGGATGCGTAGGGTGTCTATCATCATCATCATACGGTTGCGTGTAGGGTTGCGTAGGGTTTGGGTTAGCGGTAGGGTTAGGGGTGTGGGGTAGGGTTAGGGGGAGGGTTAGGGTTAGATGTGACAATTTTCACGTAGGAGGTCGAAATACTGGCCGACAATCTGATGCTTGTGAGAGTGGCGCCACTGGAAGTGTGCCAAATATGACGGCAATAGCGCGCGACGGCTGGTGCCCCAATCGGTGGCGAATTGTCCGTGTCAGTAGCATCCACCGTCCGTCGACTGTTTGCGCGTGCATGCGACTGTGCGCGATTGTAGGGACCTACGGCGTCACAATTGTCACATCTAACGCTACACCTAACCCCTAATACCTAACCCTAAACCCTAACCCCTAAACGCTAACCCTAACCCCTCATCTTACGCCAACAACCAACCTACACGCAATAAGCAGCCCTACACGCAACCGTAGGACGATGATAGACACCCTACGCAACCCTACACGCACCCGGATGATGATAGGTGAGTACGCCGTTTGATTCGTGACTTTTTCCGCGACTTGTTTTGAGTTTGGCCAAGGGACATAACTCCCACTAAGCCCCGCTAAGCCGGCCGAAGCAGTCCAGCTTACCGGCCAAATTTGACAGTAGAGCCTAATTATTATATAGGCCAAAGTAATATCCACAATCCCAACTTTTGTATAGACCAGTGTTTCTCTGCAGTTTTTGCACCGCGGCCCACCAAAACTGGAATTGTTTTTGCTGCATACCTCAGTTGAGCTTAGTATACATACATGCTCCATCCCCATCTTCAGCAGCCAGTGCAGAGTCCCACTGGTAATGGTACTGGTCTCAGTCTGGTCACACCCTGCTGCATCATTCTCTCCAGCCCTTACTTTAATAGTTTCTCTCTTGACTTCGTTATTTGTTCCCAAAGGACTTTGACCACATCTGCCTTGTCATGTATCAGTTCACCACCCACTGGTGCAGATCCAGCCAGTCTATCTGCCTGTTCATTTCCCACCACGCCGGCATAGCCTGGAGAAAAGATCCAAAGTATGCTCACTACCTGTGACCTTCCAAGTGAAGCTTGCCACTCTGCTTGAGGCAACCCTGTCCACCTTTCTCAGCAAATTTTCAGAGTGTTACAATAATGACATGTGTATGTATCTTGTTCTGTAGCCACTGGGAAGCTGCAGTGACAGCCTCCGCCTCCATTCTCATGCTAGGTGTTGTGGCAACGCTCCTGACAGCTAAACCAACACAAAACAAAAACAAATGTTAAAAGCTGTTTTTTGTTAAATCCAGTGTCACAAAGTTAAGATTCTCAGTGTGTATTGGGCATGATGGTTAAAGCGGTCAGTAGCACACTGGTCATCTTTAGTTCTGCTGTGGTAGACTTTAGGCTGGATTAAATTATGCAGCATCTCAGGCTGCCACTTAGATGATCAGCCACGAGGCCTACCCTGACAGCTCCCTTAAGTCAAGTATCTAGTGATTATAATCAAAGTTCAAGATCCCGAGGCTACAGCAAGGTCAGCCCAAGAGTGACACAACACGCTGCAAACCGCCACAGTACCTTTTATTTGGCAAAACGTTTTGCCTAACAGCAACAAAAATTTACCAGCCTAACTCCGGCTTACTTTCCTAACACTCAAGCTTCCTAGTTAAATAATGCAGACATTTACCTACATTGCACAGTTTATTGCCTGGTATATTCCACTGTATCTTGACATGTGCATTCCTACAAAGTTACATCAGCATATATTGAATCACAACAAATTAATACACAAATAACAATGTCTATAGGGAGTCGCCGTGCCGTAGCGGCTAGACGCGCACCGCGGATCGGAAGGTCATAGGTTCGCTCCCTGGCGAAGCCGGACTTTTTTCAAAAATGACCTTGGCTCCCAGGTCAACCCAGCTGCAATCCCGGGAAGTTAAGGCGGCCGGCGTGATGCTGACCACATCACCCATCTTGTGCCGATTGGTCTATAAAATATAGGTCTAGCCCTATATGCCCTTTAGCCCTAAAGACGTGGAAACGTGTCCTTTACTTTTTACTTATAACAGTGTCTATAGTGGCACTAAATATCTCACCACTGCAATTTCAGATCGACAGCATGTTCTTTTTTGATTGCACACGGATGGATTTGTTCATTTTGATTGTCACAGCTCCCACCAGTTTTAGTAAAACCTTTTAAATGTCTGATAAATATCTCAGAAATTAATAAAATAATATTATTTTGATATCAAGATACTCACTAATATTTTAATATGTGATCATCATAAATATTTACTTAGTGTGTATCTATGTCCTGATATTTGGAAAGCGCCTAATATACACATGATGGTAATGAATGATATTTTCTTGCTATTCTCAGAACGGATATCTGGATGAAGCCTTGTTTGACCCCAGTGTCCTGAATCAGCTGGATATGAGCCAGTTTAAAGCAGAATATAAGAATGTTACAACACCTCTAACACCAGAACACAATCTACAGATTCGACCATTACATTTGGAAGACTATGACAAAGGTAATGGAATGGGTTGAACTGCTGTAAACAAGGACTAACTTTTTCTAGTTTCTTCTTCTCCTGTTCACTGGTTGTAAACTCCGGCCGAAAATTATGGTTGTTCGTTCACTTCTGTACTAGTCCTGTTCAGAATCTGAGCGTTGCACGCGCATCTGTTTTACAGATTTGATTCATGTGTATGCAGACTGTTGTTTCCTTGCCTCTCAGGCAGATGCACTCCAACTTTGAAGGAAGCTCGCAATTAGTACACTTTTACCACTTGCGCTTATGGGGGGATGTAGTTGGTCTGTTCTTATTTTCCTCACAATGAGATCCCGGAACCCACACAGAGATTTGTAGTTTTTAAAAACCAAGTTGAATTAGTATTGCTTTGCTTTTGTGTGCTGGTGAAGGTTTTCTAGCTCCAATGTCATTTCTTTCAATAGTCAATATATCATCCTCATCACACATCAGAACACAAAGTTCACAGGTGCTTGGATCGCCTCTGAGGTTTTCCCTAAGCTTTTGACGACTTATAACACCAGTTCTTTGATAATTCACTATTCTTCCTAAACCTCTTGCATAGCATTCTTGTTCAGCTTCACCTGTTTGACTTGATGTTCTTGCAGACTGTTCAGGATTGCTAATTCACAGTTATTGTGATTGTTAAGTAAAGAACCTTTTTTCTCACGTTATTGGGCATATAGGGCTACACGTATATTTATAGACCAATCAGCATTGGGCCGATGATGCGGTCAACATCACGCTGGCCGCCTTTACTTCCCAGGACTTTACCTGGTAGCCATTTCAGACTGGGTAGACCAGGGAGCCAAGGTCATTTTTAAAAATAAGTCTAGCTCCACCAGGACCTGTACCCACAACCTTCAGATCTGCAGGCGAGTGACTAGCCACTACACTACAGCAGTGATTGTATTCCGAAAAGAGAATGAGAGTAGTATTACTGTCCATTGTTGTCAGTTTACCAACTGCATGATAGAGGTGCAGTTTTATACAGTATGTGATACCTTAAATATCTTTTATTTTGACACTTTCTTTCTCTTCACTTTCCTTCAGACACGGAATGTGACAACTAGATAGCGAACTACTTCTTCACCTCCTTTTTATTTTAAAAACACTTTAGGTGTTGGGCGAGATACAAGGTTCATGTTCTTTCTCTTCTAGCCAACTCGACATCACACAGTTGTAGAGTTTCTCTGCTATCTTTATATCTTGTTCTTGGCTAACCTTGTACTCTATTTCTCCTCATTCGCTGATGCCTTGTATGGTATGGTATCAGAAGACATGCTCACTCAGTGTGCAAACTATGTTATTTGCTGTGTTTGTATGTAATTCAGTATCAGTTCTATGCTTAAGTAACTGCTATGAAAAAGTTATTATTTAACTTCCAAAAAGGCTAAACAGAAAAGAGGGGGAGTTAAAGGTGCAAGCAATGACTTCATTAAATCAGTTAGGTGCCTTCTTCACAATGAAGGTTGGCTGCAATGGATCTTCAGTATTCTTTGGTCTTGGTAGTACACACTCTCACACAGTTGTTTATTCATCTCTTGATGTTGTCTTTCAACTTTATCAGTGTCTACTCCGTGTTCTCTTGTCTGTGAATTTTCCCTCCAATATGATTATTAAGAGTGTGTTTGTGTTTCAACATCTTTCTTATAGTTCCCAGTTAATACAGAGCCTCTTTAATTGATTGTTTTTGTTTCCATGATATACGACTTATTTTTCTGTTTTGATTTTATTGCACCAGGTTTCATCCCATCTGGCTTAGTCTCGCTCTTTTAGTCTACACAACAGCTGGCTCCAAAGCCCGAACAAAAACCTCCTTTTTTATAAGGAAGAAAAATATATAAAAATTAACAAGATCATAAATTAAATATGAGTTACAGGGGCAAAGAAAGGATAGTCACACTGTAACTGATGATGTGTGTCATAAGAGGCATCTAAGGAAGGTTGGCACAGGACGGGTTACCTCTACAGAAAAGTTTAACTACAAAGTCTAACTATTCATGAACAAGTTTACAGAGGACTTTGAAATCGGAGTGCATCTGCCTGTAAGGCAAGCAACCAGCAGCTGCAGACAAATTAGCTAATTCTATAAAATGGATGCACACACAAAAGTTAAGCCCTGGAACAATGTCAGAATCCAGAAATGGACACAACCAGGACTTGACGTTCCGCAGGAGTTTACAGCCTGTGACCACAAATGCACACAAAACACACAAAGGGTTTACCAAATGTTGGTTCAGGGCCTTTTCCATTTGATTTGATTCAAGAACCAACCGACATCACAGCACTCGGGGCATTCCCAAAAGCGCTCCGTCCCCATCTTCAGCAGCCAGCAAAGAGTTCCGATACTAATGGTGCCAGTAGATTCTGATTTAACATCCGTCTTGCCTTTGCTCGTAGCCTCGAGCTTCTGCCAGAACCTCTTTTCCATTTAAAGATTAAAACACATGAATAGGATGGAATGGAATATATGCAGCTAAAATGGTTTGTTTATTTTCAGGTTACCTTGACTTACTAAAGCAGCTAACGACTGTTGGGGACGTAACCAGAGAAGAATTTGTAGGTATGTCATTATATTGTTTGTTATCTGATTGTAAGGGGGCTGAGTGGTCTCGGGGCATGGTGTCCGCCTTGAATGCTGGAGGTCCCGGGTTCAGGCTCCGGTGAAGGCTGGGATTTTTTCACTTGGACTTGTCGTAATTTCCCCCTGGTCTCTGGGTAGTAAGATAGGATGCCTGTGTGTATTGTTGCGCGCGTAAAAGATTCCATGGCAGTTGGAAATTTGAAAGAGTAGCCTAACAGCACTGCCTGGGCAAAATTTGGAGTAAAATCTACCCAAAGTATTTCAGGATGTACAATGAAGTTTGTGCACTGCGCTGAGATTCTTTGGACTCAGGCTTGAGTTAGAAGTAGAACACAGCACTTATGGGTTACTGCCCTTGTGCCATGATGTTGATCTGTTGTTTAAACCAAACTAATCTATTTGTGAGAAAATGTATATAGTTTAAAAAGTAACATTGAATTTCTTGAGGCCCCAGAAATGCAGTTTTACAGAAGAATTCTTTATAGGGTCAAAATAATAATAAAACTTTTTGAAAGAGGAGGTTGTGAAAACTATAATGGATTGAGGAAACTATGTTCAAGAGAAACGCTGATGTGAAAGTTGATGAGAGAGGCCAAAGGTGCTGGACTGTTTTATATCCATATCAACAAGCGATTGTTAGGAAAGACATCTGGATGAGAATTCACATAGGTGTATTGGCAAAGAGAGGCATTGACAAACGATGGAGTAGTGTTTGCATTAAACACCCAGGTGCCACTACTAGGTTCATTGCAACCGCCACCGGACGAACTTGCTTCAAATACAAGGTGGGATGTTCAGCTGTATTGATAACAACAGCACAGTAATGAACAGGCTGCAAAAACTTCGGGAGGGATGGTCTTTTTCACTGACCGATTGCAGCCATACAAGCTCTAGATGCCAAAACTACTGACAGTACCCTACAAAGCCCTGCTGAGCTATAAGAAAAGGCAGAAATTCCCATGCAGTGGACCCCGTCTCACTGTGGGATCAAAGGAAATGAAAGGGTTCTTTATTAATATTGTACCCCTAGATGACGTCACGAGACAGTCAAACATTTTAGAGGGTGGTAAGACTGGACTACATCCCACGAGAGAGTGCAGCCTGGGTCTCACTACTGCATGCAGCCTATCTATCACCCCCTGAAATATTAGACTGTCCTGTGACCTGTGGATTTTCCCTGTTTGGGGTAGGATATTAATAATGCACTAATGAAAGTGCTGATGTCTTAGCCACGGAGGGCAGTGTCAGACAACAGTCATACCAGTCATTGTCGATTCCAGAAATGAAGACCCTCGTTAGGAGAAAATAAAAAACAGACTGAAAAACATACACTGGGTATCTAAAGAAAAATTGAAAATAAAAAGATGTTGTTAAACATCTAAACAGTTTCCATTTTTCATTTACACTTGTATTTTGCGGACTCAACAAACATTTATTCAAATTAGGTATAAACAGACCTCTGCCAGTGTCTTTGTGCTGAACAGACCCCAGAACATGTCTGCAAAACAGTATGTGGCCACACCAAGTAGACCTGACAACTAAGTTTCAGTGAAACCTGAGAGACCTCAAACTAACATCCAAGTTTATGGCCCACAGTTGATTCAGCACATGACTAGAGATCGCTGAAAAAGAAGAAGTAAGGAAAGAACAGAATGGAAGAATAGACTGCAAGCCCTGTTTGACATAATGGGACGATAATGATGATGAAGTCAAGACAACTTATCACAAACATCTGACGGTTGTTTTTTAATTTTTCAGCCACCTTATTAAAAGAAACAAAACTGGAACATATGGTAACAACTGGAAAGATTTATGGAAAGGAAATTAGACTTCTTGAAAGCATTTCTGCAAATTTTGGCTTTAAAACAAAAACTATCCCATTTACTTCTAAAAACATCCAGTTTGGTTTTAAAAAACATACTGTATTGTTTTAAAAACTGAACAGTTTAAAATGAAAATGGTATACACACACAATATATGGAATATACAAAATACGGATGTGAGTCGTGGACTATCTGTCAGTCCTTAAGAAAGAGAATAGGGGCTTGTGAGCTGAAATACTATAGAAAGATTCTCAGAATATCTTGGACAAAGAAGAGGAGAAATATTGACATCTTAAAAGATCTGAACATCAAGGAAGATTGACTAATAAACAGCATCATTTCTCAGAAGCTGAAATATTTTGGTCATATCAAGCGCCACAACGGATGGGAAAAAACTATAGCAGAAGGCATGGTACCAGGAAGGAGGGGCAGGGGCCGACCAACACGAAGATGGGCACAGGATATAAGTGGCTCCTTGAGTATGAAAGTATATGAGGCAGGAGAGCTGGCGAGAGACTGAGTTTCTTTCAGGCAGACCGTGATGAGAGCGACGTTCTGCAAAGGACTTGCTACATGATGATGATGATGATGATGATACACACGCAAATACACATGCATACACAAAGAGAGAGAGAGGGGGAATAAATAATAAGGTAAACTATTATAAATTGCCACGTTTTTTTCTGTTCATAGACAGATTTCAAAAGATGAAGGCATGTCCAGACACTTATTACATTGTTGTGATAGAGGATTTGAAATCTGGCCAGATCATCGGGTCTGCTACACTGGTAAAAGAACAAAAGTTTATACACCACCTGAGCTCTGTAAGTTGGCATTCCTGCGCTGTTCATTTTTTCTGTCTTCTGCTTTTAAACTTTTATGATAGTATTCTTTTATTTGTGTCTTTAAAGTAGTGTTTGCTTATTTATTTTCTTTGATTTGGGTAAAATATCGCTTTTATTGTGTTTTGGAGTTTACCGAAGAGAAGATAATGGTATACTATGCCTTCAAAATCCCTCAGAAGTTAGAAAAGAAAGCGGTCTGAATGGATTGTAAATTATGGTAAATTTCGGTATTATGAAGTCTACAAAAAATTGATGTACAGGTGTGGTGTAAAACAAACAGGCAGGCGGACTAGCTGGTTCTGCATCACTTGGTGGTAAAGTGATGCAGGGCAAGCTAGATATGGTCAAGGCCCTTTGGGAGTAAATGAAAGGAGCTGAAGCACAAATAGATCCTCACAGTTGGACAGCCGGTTAAAATGGACGCTAGACAGCGGCGCTGTTCGGAGCGGAGGCAAATTTTTTGCTTCTGCCGGAGGGTGGCCGAAGTATTTTTGATCCATTTGTAGACTGGATATAGTTTCGTCGCCCAGCTTCTGAGTTGAATGCATGGCGTGACCCTGTGAGCTGCGGATTGCATTTGGAACGTTTTTTCGACTGTGACCAACGTGGTGTGAATTGTAGATTCAGAAAATGGCGCGATGCCGGTCGTGCAATGCTGGCGGGACCCGTATTAAAATTGATCGCCTGGGCAACTGCTGATCTGTTGGCGACAAGTTCTGCTATCATCAATGATGAACTACATTTCTAATGTTGGACTGTTTGTGTTAGCACTTCGGATGGCTACCATATGCGTTAATGCGAGTGTATGCTAGATATGCTGAGACAGCAGTCTGTCAATCTTTCCACAAGGGACTGTGATAAACATTCTGGGTGTTTTTCGCTGGCACAGGAGCGGAGCAAAGATGGGGCGACCCGTTTGCTATGAAGCTGAAACTAAGACTACCAGACTACCATCATCCCTCTAGCCCCCTTAACTCTGTCACCACAAGAAGCCAGAAAGCCGACACTTCCGGCTGAGGCCAGTTCCCTGTGAATGCCACTTTACCAACTGAAGTGATCTGTTTGTGAGACATATAGTTGATGCAATTGGCTGTATTTGCACCTGTGAAATCCTATCTGCTGTCTTCCCGTCCTTTTTAGGATAACAGTTTTGGTTTTTTCAAGCCCTACTCTGGCTCTTGCCAGGGGCCGCAATATAGCCTGGCCATAAATATGGCCTAAAGGCTAAATGCGGTTTCTTTGACCTCACCCACATGGTGGCACACTGTGTCATCGGGTGTTTATCGTCTGTGTGATGTCCTGGTGGGGTAGAAAGTCAGTCAGTCAGGATGTGAATATATTAATTAAACAGAAACATTTAGCAGTGTTTTTCTTCAAACCAAATGTTTTTTAAGCCAAATTGGCATCATATTTTTCCATAAGCCTCAGTGAAAGAGGTCAGTGGGTTATAGCATGATTCACATGTATATATAGGCCCCTGGGGACTGTATTTCATTGCTTCACTCTGTTCATGTTTATTGATTACTTCCCTTATACATCTTTATATATTTTGAGGGGACAAAATTAAATGTACACAAATGAGTTTTTTAAAATGTATGGTGACCTGATTTCCAAGAATTTTTTTTGTGTTTCTAACAAATTTTGTAAGAATTTCTATAAGGTCATGACCCATTTATTTTTAACATTACCGGGGTGAAAGAGTTAACTTTCCAGGATGTATCTGTTACCCATTTTAGGCTGGGTTGAGTTTGCGAGCCATGGATGGATGTTTGTGTGCATTGAAAATGACCTTATCCAAACAAACTAGTAAATACTTTAGTTCGTTGTTCTTAATATTCCATTCCCTTGTTTCTCCAGAGAGGCAGAGTAGAAGATGTTATTGTCAGTGATCTGTACCGGGGCAAAGAACTTGGAAAACTGTGAGTGGTTGTTTACTTATTGTATCCACAGGGCTGTTTTTCCCAAATGAACTGTACACAGTGCTGCCATTTTGTCTTTCTTTCTTATCTATACAATCTTTTTTTTTTTTTAAGGCATCCCCTTTTCAGTGTTATTGTAAATAGACACTTTAGGGTGAGTACTGGCACCATCTTTCTTTATAATTTTTATTTTACACACCTTGCTGTGAGTACTGGCACCATCTTTCTTTATAATTTTTATTTTACACACCTTGCTGTGAGTACTGACACCAATTTTTCTAGGGGTAAAAAATCCCTGGTATCCACAATTCCTCGTCTGGTGGTTTGTTTTAAATAAACATTGGATATCTAATTGCTGGCATCTTGAAGGCTAATACACTGCAGTAGTTGTTAGTTGGAGCATATAAAAAGTATGACTGATAACAGAGAGAAGAAAAATGTGTAAAAAGAGATAATATACTGACAGAAATATACAGGCATGAAATATTTTACACTTCAAATTTAAAATGCCTGGTTTGTATATAATATGTGAAATGGCATTCTGATGAAAAGAACAGCTGCACGAAACCCTTAACAAGGTATGCGAGGAAAATGTGCACTCCTTAGAGTCCAAGCCTTGTGTCGTTGGTAGTCATACCTATCCACAACCTTCTGTCTTGTGTACTTTCAATCCACTGTGACACAGATGATCCTCCATGCCGTGATGTCAGACTGTCTAGCATCTTTTCTCTCGGTCTCGCCTTTCCTCCCCTCTAACTTTCCTACAGTCACAATGTACTCCAGTTTTCTCCTTCTGACCAAAGAATGTAGATTGTCTCTTTCTGATGTGGGCAATCAGTTCTCTTCATGAGCCAGTATCTTTCAGGATGTCTTCATTACTCTTTGTATCTGTCCAGGGTGTTCTCATCATTTAACTATAAAAACCACATCTCCGCAGCTTGCGAATAAGTTTTCACTAATTTACTGTCCCTGATTCACACCCATATATCAGAATAGGATTTATATAGCTTTTATGAATTCTCTTTCTCGTCTCAATTAACAAAGAAAGATTGCATAAAATATTCTTCATTTTGTGAAATCCTGCCTTTGCTTGAGCGATTCTACATTTAACTTCTTTAATACATCTTCTATCTGATGTTACCAGGATACCCAAGCACTTAAACATATCAACTTGCTTGAGGTTTGTCCCATTCACATTGATGTTGCATTTTGGATGGTCGGTTTTCTTTGTAAAAAAAAAATGGGCACTTCAAACAACAAATTATTACAGGGTGTCCCGCAAGTTTCCTTACACAGGAAAAATGCCATTGTTTTGAAAACACTTTCCAATGTGTTGCCCCCACTGCTGTAAACACGTATAAGCTGGAGTTATGCTTGTGATGAGGTTGGTGATATGTTTATATTTCTTATGTATGGAAACTTTTGGGACACCCTGTAGAATTTCTTACTACAGGAAACAAAACTGGTGAATGTTCATGACAGTATGCTGTGAATGGAAATTGTGCAGTCAGTATGGGCTGTGTTGGTCACTGGGTTCCGAAAGTTAAAACTTCAGAAAATGGCTCGAGGGCGCTAACCATGCTGTGAAGAAATGGCTGCTTGAACTAGTCAAAACCTGATAGATTGTGTAAAGGTCAGTTAATTTTCACAGTGTGTCAAAACAGTATGTGAGACAAAAAATATGGGGCTTTATCTTCTGAATAAAATTAGTAACCATGGACATGAGAAGTCTGAAAAGGGCTGTAGTAGTGACCTGAAGAGATAAAATCAGGAATGAGGTCGTAAGAAAAAGTCAGCACAGAATTGTTTCTAAATGACATGCAAAAACAGCAAATCAAATGGTTTGCCCATTTTGGGAGAATGCCTTGTGACACCATAAAAGGCAAACACTAAAAGCAGAGAAGGATGTAGAGCATAAGGAAGAACAGAGTGGAAAGATAATCAGATAAATCCTACAACAGCATGATGTGTTTAAAGTAGAGGCAGCCAGAAGAGCAAGAAAGGACCCTTTTCCACACCTTATTGGGTATATAAGGCTAGACCTATATTTTATAGACAATCAGCACTCGGTGGGTGATGTGGTTCATGCCGTGCCAGCTGCCTTTACTTCCCAGGACTTGACCTGGTTCCCATTTGAGGCTGGGTTAACCTGGAAGCCAGGGTTAATTTTTTTTTAATCCAGCTTCATTCAAATTTGAACCCACGACCTTCTGATCCGCAGACGAGCATCTAGCTGCTACACCATGGTAGCTCCTAGAAGAGCAAGAATTATAATATATCCTTCGACCGCCAGAGTGGTAAAAGAGGAAGTGAAGAAAAAGAAGACTTTCTGAATGTTCCCCATTAGTGTCTTATTCATTGTTGCATTGTCTAATTAATTTGAAAGCCAGATTTTTGTGTCCACCCCTCTAGACTTGTGGATATTCTGGTGTGTCTGAGCCAGCAGTTGAACTGCTACAAGGTGTCGCTGGAGTGCAAGGATGACAATCTCAAGTTTTATTGCCAGTTTGGCTTTGAAAGGACACCAGGGCAGAACTTCATGCAGCAGAGATTTTATGACTAATTCAACTATTTTGGTTCATTGGGAAGCTATCCAGTTTTGTTCTCAAAATTATTGATTCATTGGAAACAACTACCCCATCCGGGTTTGTTCTCAGAATTATTAGTTCGTTAGAAACAACTACTCCATCCAGTTTTGTTCTCAAAATTATGGTTTCAATAGGAAACAACTACCCTATCCAATTTTGTTTTCAGAATTTTTGGTTTATTGGAAAAACTATCCAGTTTTTATTCTCAGAATTTTTGATTGTTTCATTGGAAAAAACTATCCAGTTTTGTTCTGAATTATTGGTTCATTGGAAAAACTATCCAGTTTTGTTCTCAGAATTATTGGTTCATTGGAAAAACTATCCAGTTTTGTTTTCAAAATTATTGGTTCATTGGAAAAACTGTCCAGTTTTTGTTCTCCAAATTACTCCTGCTGACATATTTAGGTTCATTTTAAGTTTCTGGCAATTGCTTCTTTAAACCCATTAATTCATTGTTTCTTTAACTGATTCTGTCAGAAGCAGTAGTCATCTTAAATAATAAAAACCTTAAAATTATACAATTATGGGACAGAAGAGTTAATAGGAGAGTTTGAATATATTGGGTTGTAGTAACAATTATGTCAGACTTGGATGACCGAAGGACAGGAGAGAAAACTAAACATATGTGAAATGAGATGTTTAAAAAAGGCTGTGAACAAAAGCAGAAGAGACCGTGTGAGAAATGAAATTAGAACTGTTTGGCAATACCCATAATTAAATCCATTGAGCATCAAAGACTGATGTGTTAAAGTTGGATTGTTTGTACTTATTGTTTAACATATTATCATTCCATTGTATAAAATAGGCCAAGAAAGTGAATGTTAAAGATTATTATTTGTACTTATTGTTCAGCATATATCAACATATAATCATTCCTCTGTATAAAATAGGCCAAGAAAGTGAATGTTAAAGATTATTATTTGTATTTATTGTTCAACATATATCAACATATAATCAGTCCCTCAAACTGAAATAATAATTTTAACATTGATTGACCGTAATTATTTTCTAATATAGGGGGTGAGTGGTCTTGAAGTATGGCATCTGCCTCGAGTGCTGGAGGTCCCAGGTTCAAACCCCGGTAAAGGCTGGGATTTTTTCACATGAACTTGAAGTAAATTTCCCCTGGTCTCTGGTTAGTAAGACCGTACGCCCGTGTGTATTGTTGTGCACTTAAAAAATCCCTTGGCAGTTGGAAATTAAAAAAGAGTAGCCTAACGGTGCTGTCTGGGCAAAGTTTGGAGTTAAAAATCTACCCAAAGTATTTCATGATCCTCGTCAGTGCGGCGGAGTTTGTGCACTGTGTTGAGATTCTACAGACTCAGGCTTGAGTTAGAAGTAGAACAGAGCACTTATGGGTTACACCCGTGTGCCTTGAATAAACATAAACATTTTCTAACAAATTATGTCTGGCCTATTAAAGAGTATGTATTTCAACTCCTTCACCCCAGAAATGCTTTAAAAATTCTGCCATGAACTAGGGAATTACTGAAATAAAATGACGCCCAATACCATGATAAAAATCCACGCAGCCAGCAGTGGGTTCCGATCGCAGTACGTTGAAATTATGAGTCATATGAACATTGACATGTTGTAATTAATGTTGAACTTATAGACTATTACTTATTATAGAGTGTTAATGTCAACAATGGTTGCATAGTCATCATGATGTTTTACTTGATAACGAATTATTTACAGATCTGTTTGTTTATATTATTTATCTCAGACTTTTGTTGTTTTCCAACTACATTTGTTTATTAGTGCCATGTTGTGTAACTTTCGGAATGAGATCTTGCATTAATTTAATCATGTTTGTTGAAGGTGGTGGGTTTCTCAATGTATGGTGTACCATCTTCATTATTATCATCAGCTTCATTGTTATTATCTTTTCTATGATAATCTTCATCATTATCATCTTCTTCATAGTTATCTTTACCATCATCATTATCTTCAACATTATCGCTTCTTCGTTGTTATCTTTACCTGCATTGTTTTCTTCTTTGTTATCTTCTTCTTCATCACTATTATCATTACCTTTATTATATTTATCTTTGTCATTATCATCTTCCTCAGTATTATCTTACTTTTTACCATTATCTTCATCTTAAACATTATCATCTTCTTCATCATTATCTTCACCATTGTTATTATCTTCATTTTTATCATTTTCTTAATCTTCAACATTATCATCTTCTTCATCATTATCATCTTCTTCATCGTTATCTTCAACATTATCATCTTCTTCATAATTATCTTCACCTGCATTTTTATCTTGCAAAATAATCCATGACTTCTATCCATATGTTGCCACAACAAATCCATGCACTCAAATTTGTGTTATTTAATCTTTGTTTAATATGGATAAATACACATAAATTGTTTAAACTCAGTAAACCTGAAACTATTCATGTTATTTGAAATTTCCTATACAGTGAAACTCCAATACGTGTCATTGTTCTGTTCCTGAGATGAGGATGAATATTGAAAAAGGATAAATGTCAAACAAGTTTGTCCCATAGGAATTAACTAAAAATGGTTTAATCCATTCCCAGTCCAGAATTTTGTCTATCGATCCTTTAACAAACACAATTTCACTCGCAAATTAATCTCAGAAATCATTGCAAATACAATTTATATTACATAAAAACCATTGTATTTATTATTATGTTACCATTATGACAAAAATTTACTTTTCCTGATGACATAAATATACTTTAGGCCTACAATCAATCAGTCAATCCTCATCTCGCCCAGAGGCACATAAGGTAGAGATGAACTGTCGCCACTCAATTCGATCCTGAGCCATCCTATCTCCAGTTCTATCCTTCGGGAAGCCTTGAGTTCAGCCTCAAAGGTTTGCCTCCAAGTGCCACTGGGCCTGCCTCTTCCTCGCTGTCCTTGTGGTGTCCATTGCATTGCCTGTCTCTGCCGTCTCTCTTTTTTCATTCTGAGGACGTGTCCAATTCACCTCCATCTTCATTTTTTTTTCTTCTAAATTGACATCTTCTAAGTCTATCATGTGTTGCAATCTAGAATTACTGATTTTATCTTTCAGTGTGAACCCCAACAATCTTCTGAGAAGTCTTCCCTCAAAACCTCTGAGCATGCTCTGTATCTTTCTGTCTGTTTTCCAAGTTTCTGCTCCATAGCGGAGAACTGTCCTAACGCATGTTTTGTATATCCTGAGTTAAGTTTTAGTGCTGTAGGTAGATGTTTCAGACACTCTTAAGTCTGCTATAAGCAGCATTTGCCTTTGCAATTCACTGCTTGATTTCAACCACTACATTTCCATCCGAGGAGATATTACTTCCCAGGTAAGTGAAGTCAGTTACTGTTTCCAAACCTACACTACTAGGCTTACATGAATACTAATTACAATTGTAAAAAGACATTTACCTTTTGAATGAAAAAAAATGGCTATTGTTTGATATGGTATTGATTCACCAGTGCTGTTGTTTTTAAAGAGGTTATCCAATGTTGTTTGTTTTGTTCTGTTTTATAAATGTTCAGAAAGTGTCCAAACACATTGTTATCAAATGAATTGTTATGCTGATTAACTGTAGTGGTGAGACCTGCATCTTTGCCAAAGGGGACAGCTGTTCCTTCATTTCAGCACTTGAAACTGGCTCATCATCTTACTTGTCCTCGTCTGATGTCTCACTGGCCAAGTCAGAGAAGGGACAAAGTTTAATGAAAATCTGGATGCATTTTAAAAAAAGATAAATGCTGGCATGGACAAATATTGGAGTTCCAGTGTATCTGTATCAATCAATTGATCAACGAGGTTCTGTCTCCACAAGGAAGGTTGGCTGTAATACATCTCTAACATTGCACACTGTCTCAGACTGTTCTTCATCCAATGCTTGATGTCATTAGCCCAATTGTATCGCTGAGTACCTCTCATCATACCTTGTTGCATCATTCTCTCCAAACTGTTGGTCTATTTGCTTTTCTGTATTATTCAAGTGCTCTGGCCAACCCTGCCTTGTTGTATATAACTTCAGTAGCACCAGTCTGTCTGCCTGTTCATTTCCTAACACATCAGCATAACCTGAAGAAACATGTGAAGGTTGCTCACTACCAGGGCTAGATTTAAACTTGATGAGGCCTAAGCTATATCAAGCCCTGAAGCCCCTACCATTTTATATTGCACCAGCTCATTTCAGAAGACTTTTAAATATATATATGCCCTTTAAATGTATGGATAATAGAAATACCCGTACATTGTCATTGAATTTTTATGAAGAGAAATAATAAAGAATGTGTTTGCAGAGTCACAGAAATTATATTAAATATATATTATTATCATCATCATCAAGTGCCTTGCCAACCAAGGGGCGTGGGTGATCATGCCTCTCCATAATCTGCGGTCTTTAGCTGCGTGTATCAGTTAGCATGTTGACGCCCCTCCAAGGCATGACAACAGTTTGTCAAGAATAGTCGTCTATTGTCTTCGTGTGTCTCTCTTTCCACAGATCTTTCTAGTAGTCACAGCATGTAAAAAATATGTTTTTATGTTCGATCTATATTAGAAGACAATTGAATTTAAAATATATGAAAAGGAAATGCATTTTGAATTTTTTTGTGGTCCCTGTAGATTGTGAGGCCCTGAGCTTCCGGCCCAGTATAAAGGACTAGGCATGGCAGAATAAAAAGCATCGAAGTAATGCGATTTTTACAAATGGATGGAAATCTATCGGTTTTACTGCCTAAGCTACTTAGTAAAGTGCACGGTGCAGCACTGTAAACTGTGTTTTTATGTGGAATGCCTTTCATTTTTGCAGCAGTTAAGTCGTGTTATTCAATATGGTCAGCAACCAGTTTTAATGCAGGCTGGCACAATATTGACCTTATGTAATAGTTTTACGTTCCTGTAGCCAACTTATTATGACTGACTAATTCCATCAACGACAAACTGAGTTTCTGGTAGCAACTGTTGGCTTTGGCACATCTAGTAACTGCCTTTTGCATTTTCTGCATTCTTCTGGATTGTGCCAGAACTAATTGTTTGTTTACCAGTTTTGTTGTTGTTGATCAAATGGGACAGTGATGGCGGTTTGAACTGATTTTCCCAGGCACAGGAACGGAGCAAGTATGGAGTGAACGGATGGCGGTGAAGATGAAACCTCGGCTAAGTCTAAGACTAAGGTTGTGAGGCCCTTCCTAAGCTGCAGCTTATACCTAAATCCAGTACTGCCTCTGACTTCTTAACCGATGCATAGCACATGAATAATGTCCTGTCTTTGCTTTTCACAGCATGTTCTATGAGTCCATTACAATTGCGACATTGTGTTGGTTATCTCGGGTTGTAAAATGCAGTTAAATCATGTTTGACATTCATTGTCGCTGAGTTAATCTTTTAAGTTTAATAATGTTGACAATTGAAGGGTTTGATAATGTCTTCGCATCAGTTATGAGTCAATCCATGTGAAAGGATTTTGTGTGTAAAAAAAAAAAGGAAAAATGTAATGGTATAGACATGTAATACGATCTAAATACCTCTAAAAATCAATACTGTAGGGCTTAGTAGAAGAGAAGAGGCAGACCAAGAAAGACCTGGATACAGAACTTGACTGCCTGGATAGGCTTCAGGCATGCAACCATGAAGTCAAATGTGGAGGGATCTGATCAGACAGTGAACAGCAACTGGTACCCAATGACACACAGTGTTACGGAATGCTGATGAAGGTGAGAAACGACTGAAAACGAAAAAATGCGAGGTAAATTATACAAAGGTGATCATTATTTTCCTCAAGGATCCCTGCCTGTAGGATCACCACCTCAAGGAGGAGGATTAAACAGGAGCAATCCTAGAAATCCCACATAACACAGTTTATTATGACACCCATACAGTTGGAGAAAGGAAGCCTGCCGTGGTGTAGAGGCTAGATACTGGCCTGCACATTGGAAGGTCGTGGGTTAAGGACCTGACGGAAACCAGAACTTAAAAAAAATTTCAATGGCTCACTTCATTTTCACGTTTACCCAGCATACCCAAAAGGGGAGCTTTTGGTTATAATTGTGCCATATTATAATTTACGCCATATAGTATGGTTTAGCATTGCTTGCCAGCAAGTAGCCCTGAAAAGGAGTCTTGCAGTGTTGATGCGATCAAGAGAGACAGACCCCAAATACTATCCCATCCTATGACGAAATTGTCCACTGGCCAGCCAATGGGGGACCTGTCGTCGATATGGGACCCTGGCTCGCAATTTCCAATTCCAATTCTAGTTGTCCAACAAAAATTCTAAATTTGATCCTTTTTCAGCCGCCCAGAGGTCTGCTATATGAAGGAAAGTTTCTTGGCAGTCTTATTTGAATTCTTTTTATTTGTGGTGTGTAGTCACACCTGATATTCAGATTCTTTGCTTCCTTGCTGCGGTGTGGTGCTTGTGGTTTTTGGGTCTGGTGTGGTCCAGGTCTCTTAGTGATGATATCTGTGGGTTTTAGCTGATTGTTGCTGGTGATTGGTTTGCATCGTGCTGGTCATTGTGCTGTTGCACCCAGGTCCACCCAGCCTTAGATAGGCACCAGGTACAGTTTGATTAGAAATGTACGGCATTGCCAGGAAGATTTGTTCAACAGATTAATCTCTACATTCTACGTAATAGTTTTCTATGTTATTATTATTATTAAAAAAACACCGGTATTATGAAGCGTAAATCTAAAAATAATAAGTAAGTATCAAAACGAAATAAACAATATAAGATTATATAAATAACTAATTTATCATCTCTCAAAATATCATATGCCCCTAATCCTGTCTACAACTTTACGGTTACGCTAATCTAAAGATGCACAGACGGGAATAATTCATCATGGTGTCTGGCTAAACTGTCTCTGTCTGATAACAAAAGATGAATTATGTTAATAATATTACCTAAGTAAGGTGCTATAAACTGGCTTATCTATTGGGTAATGGAATGACAGCAACAGGCTAGATCAATCAACGACGCGTGATATTTTACCATTATGTTGGCCGTTAAATGCTTTTTGCTTTAAAGATAAATCACTCATAACTCATACTAGCAAACCTTTGTTCCGGAATCATCGACATCAAGCGCCTTGCCGACTAGCGTGGCGATATTGCCTCGCCATTCTTCAGCATATCAGTTCGTGTGCTGAAACATGTCCGGCTGTATATAGGTCCTTACAACTAAATCACGATACATTTTGGGGAGTCCCCTCGAAAATTGGTTACTGAAAGCGTTTCCATGTTGCATTGTGTGACATTTTAACGTGCTTACAAAGTTCTGTGTTCTAAATGTATTTGTATTACAAATCGACAAGCGGATATTGTGAAGTGGATATACAAGATTTTAAAACTTTGCTGTTAAATAACAGCAATTTTAATTTAAATTCACGGGGGACAGTCGTGTTGTGATGTGTGTGTCACTGTTTCTAGTCAGTAGTTTGGACTTTTGGGAACTGGCTTTTTTTATTCTTTTTTTTTTACTTTGAATGTAGAAATCTTAATTTTGGGGAAAATACAAACATTTAATTTAGAAGCCATATCTAGAGAATATCGACAGTTGTCAGGTGCAAACTATCTTGTGTTGGAAGAAAACAATTGCTTTCATACTGACTGTGCATAAATGGTGCAACCACACTGTGGATAAATTGTGTCAAAATATTTCGGAGCTCTGGGTAAGTGCATAAAAACTATATTTTATTTACTAACTAACCTCTCACAGCAAGTCACTCTTTGCCTCTTTACTAATTGTTGACTAACAGTATAATTATATGTTGTAAAAGTACACTAAAAATAATATTATTTTTGTGAATTTTCTGCTTCGTGAACACTGGCTGTAAACTCTGGCAGAAACTTCTGGTTGCCCATCAACTTCTTATGTACATTTGCAATTGTATGGTCTGTGTTCATTTTTGTGAATTTTCTGCTTCGTGAACAATGGCAGCAACTTCTGGTTGTTCATCTATCTACTTCTTATGCACATTTGTAGTTGTACAGTCTGTGTTAATTTTTGTGAATTCTCTGCTTCGCGAACACTGACAGAAACTTGTGGTTGTTCATCTACTTCTTGTGTACATTTGCAGTTGTACGGTCTGTCTTCATTTTTGTGAAATTTCTGCTTTGCGAACACTGGCAAAAACTTGTGGTTGTTCATCTACTTCTCATGCACATTTGCAGTTGTACGATCTGTGTTAATTTTTGTGAAATTTCTGCTTCACGAACACTGGCAGAAACTTCTGGTTGTTCATCTACTTCTTATGCACATTTGCAGTTGTACGGTCTGTGTTCATTTTTGTGAATTTTCTGCTTCACGAACACTGGCAGAAACTTCTGGTTGTTGTTCTACTTCTTATGCACATTTGCAGTTGTACAGTCTTGTGTTAATTTTTGTGAATTTTCTGCCTCGCGAACACTGGCAAAAACTTGTGGTTGTTCATCTACTTCTTATGCACATTTGTAGTTGTACGGTCTGTGTTCATTTTTGTGAAATTTCTGCTTCGTGAACACTGGCAGAAACTTCTGGTTGTTCATCTACTTCTTATGCACATTTGTAGTTGTACGGTCTGTGTTCATTTTTGTGAATTTTCTGCTTCGCAAATACTGGCTGTAAACTTCTGGTTGTTCATCTAATTCTGGACTTTAGTCTTGTGTATGTTTCACAGCAGTATTTGTATGTGCTAAATTTGATAAAGTACAAATGTCAACCGCCCCCTCCCACCCCGCCCGGCTCCTCTGATGCAACAGTACCATCTCAGAATCAAAGAGTTAGCACTGATATTTCTTTACTTTTGCTGGAAAAGCTTTCAGTCTATTTCTACAGGTTATTGATGTTTATGTTCATGTTGCCTGTAGCAAAAGCATTTTTCTTTGTCTGTAAGAGCCTTTATTGTTATATTTAAATAGCACACATATTTACCTTTAAAATGACGTATAGTTCTATAAAATGTGTCGAAAATTAATGAAACTGTAGTTTAATTTGTATATACATCTCCTAGATAAAAACTGTTAACACAGAGGGACTTAATTCTTGCACAAGAACGGGAATCCTCGTTGACCCAGTTGGCCTATAAATAGAGAAGGCCGCGGTTGAAACCTAGACAATCGAAATAGTAACAGAGATATAACTAAATACATACCAACCTTGACTCACAGTCTGTGGTAATGCTCACAGGTGCAAAATCCGTACTTGAAGCAGTCCAGTCTGGGAAATTATCTGAGCTACGAACATTTCTGGCACATCTCGACTGTCAGCGTAGAGTCTCAATGCAATGGATACCGTCATATTGTGGAGTGTCTTCAAATTAGAAAGCTGATCAACTGGCAGAGGAGGGTGCGACAAAAGAGCAACCGGGTGTATTAGTTAAATATCACCAAAAAAAAAAAAAGATCAATAACTCGATCAGGAAACCACCGACCCTAGCACAAAACGACCACTCTATTATAGACAGATAAGAACAAGTCACTATGGGGTGCCTATCAGGACACAACAATTAGGCAAGCACGTGTACACGACATTAAAGATAGGTCTATCAGCTGTGTGTTTATGTGAAAAGTTTCCCCAGACAGCGGAACACATACTTCAGAACTGAATCGAATATAGCACATTCGGGCAAGTTTTCTGGTTAGAAAGAACAGTAGAAAGTCAACTCTATGGATTACTGAACGAACTAATATCGACAGTGACATTTTACGAGAGACAAAATGGCTGATATAAACAACTTATTTCAGGCAAACGAAAGAAGAAATTCGTGTGCTGATAATTCTCCATGCCATGAGAAAAGACTGTCAGAAATAACAAATATACTACTGATCCAGTCGTGACGTAGAAGTTTCGCCGTTTTGAAACTTTCTAATCTGCTAACACAGCTCCTGTACTAACAGGCATACACCGCAAAACTGGGCCTTCATTCGTCGATGAATTTATCTAATGTTTCTACCCCTTAACTGATTTAAAGAGAGAGAAAAAAAAAAAACTTTGGTACACGCCAAAGTGGGGTGGCCATCTTTAAAATGTCATTATGACATCAACGTGTTCGTCTGCACTGTAATGTTTTTGCTTAACACTCTTGGCATTCTTATCTGCAATACTGCTAGATTATAAGACAATTGCATGCTTATTATAATTTATATCACCCTTTTAAGGTTTTCCTTGTAAAGTTCTTTTCTTATGGGTATTGCAGCTCTATGGTTTAGATATTCTTGAAATGTTCCTAAAGGCAATCCTGGACTTTTCCCAGGGTTTCGATTCCCGCGTTGAGGGGAAGAGACCGTTTTCGTGGCTTTCAGAAAGTGGTACGCGAGTTTAAATGTGGTAGAGATTGGGTTCTCACCCCATATGCATGGATAAATTAATCACGAAATCACATCACTGTACTCGGGACATTTCTACAAGTGCTCCGTCTCCTTTCCCAGTAGCAAGCAAATAGACACCATGATAATAGTACCAGTTGCAGCCTGATTAAAAGTCTGCCTATCCCCTCTCCCATGCCCCTCAGCGTTGAATAACTCCCAGAACCTCTACATTTCACCATAGAATTAGTCTTGCAATGCATTGATTCTCTGTCTGTTCATTGCACTGTCCATTTGATTCTAGAAATCCTTCGCAGCGTCCGCATTATTGTAAAGCAGTTTACTGCTCAGAGGGGCGGCAGCAGCCAATCTATCAGCCTGCCGAATATCCTGGACAGAAAATCGAAGATATATGTGAGTGACGCTCAACCCCCCCAAGGACTGCACAACCAACAATAAAACACCCGGTAACACAAAGTGCCTTCAGGTCGCCGTTTAAAGTGCTGTTGGGGTTTTCTGCGGGTGAAAGTGGGACAAAAAGATTTCCATAGTGGATGTCTGGTTAATGAGGTAGTGAAACTATCACGGTCTGCTGTAAATTAAGATCCCGCACGGCTACATGAAGGTCTTGGGTTCAAATCCACATCGAAGCGCAGTTATTTATTTTTTCATCTATACATTCGACCCTGGCTCCCAGATCGACCCAGTTTCAATCGGGCACCCGTAGCTGATGTCCTGGAAAGTAATGGTTACAGGCGCGATGTTGCCCACCACATGACAAACAGACTACTGACTTTTAAGAAGAAGAAGAAGAAGAAGAAGAAGAAGAAGAAGAAGAAGAAGAAGAAGAAGAAGAAGGAAGAAGAATGAAGAAGAAGAAAGAAGGGAGAAGAAGAAAGAAGGAAGAAGAAGGGAGAAGAAGAAGAAGAAGAAGAAGACGAAGAAGAAGAAGAAGAAGAATGAAGAAGAAAAATGAAGAAGGAAGAAGAAGAAGAAAAAGAAGAAGAAGGGAGAAGAATGAAGAAGAAAGAAGAAGAAGAAAAAGAAGAAGGAAGAAGAAGAAGAGGAAGAAGAAGAAGATGAAGGAAGGAGAATAAGAAGAAAAAGAAGGAGTAAGAAAAATAATAATAATAATAAGAAGAAGAAGAAGGTGATGATGAGGATTACGATGTAAGTGTAGCCCAGAAACAACTCAGTTTATGTAGTTGTGTATTTCGTTCCGAATAAATGAAAACTGACGAATAAAGTTTCGTTGTGTAATAAAAGTTTAATAAATGCAAAGCAAACTGAAAAATTCATGAAGTAAAAAACAGTCTACATACAGACATAAATATGCCCATTAAATAGAAACTACCAGATTGAATGAACCACTAACGGATATATGACATATACACAAAACTGTCTAATCTAACCCAGATTCAAACAAGGAATTCATTAGCACAATTTGAATAATTAAACATATTATTAATAAAATGTGTATGAAATGTATATTAAAATATTGTGCCTACAAAAACCACGCACTTAATCTAGCCACCCAGCTAATAACTGTTTAACAATCGAACTGGCCAACCACCTAACAAATCAATAACCTGGGATTTTTTCAACATTGTTGCACACGTAAAAATCCCTTGGCGCTGAAGAAAAATTTTTGCAAATTTGGAGTTTGAAAATCACCCCAAGTATTTTGGTTACAGCCTTATGCATTGTGCCGGGACCCCATTGTGGGGGAACGCAAGAACAGACCCACTGCCAACAAACTAAATACTCATGTCAGCAGAAATTACCACCATTCTACGTGTACAACACCGAAGTTAATTAGGTACGAGGGGGCTTCAAACTGAAACTGTCAGTGTGTGAAAGAAATGACAGCGACCATGACCTTGTCTTGTAGCGTGTCAGTATTGTTGTTAAGGATGCCATGAGTGCAGACGGACACGGTTACGTCATTATGACAGTTTTTTTTTTAATGTCCAGAAACCATGAATTGTTACCCTTTGGCTAGGTACTATGGATATTGCAACCCTTCGGCCTTGATTCCACGATAATAGATACCGTAAATCTGGGAGAAATGTGGCTTTTCTGCCTACCCCCGGGCGTGAACCCGGACCACAAGGAGTTTGTCACCCGGTCGCCGCACAGTCAGGTTTAAGCAACTGAGCTAGAGAGCCGGGAAATTATTATGACAGTTCAAAGATGGCCACCCCATTTCTGACATGCACCAAAGAGGAACAGAGTGTCAATATCCGGTTTTAAAAAAAATCATTCCACCTCGTTAAACCTATAGAAATTCATCGGTCAGTGATAGTCCATTATGGTCATACCTTTGTCTTCAGAAAACTCTTTTTGATTTCAAGTATTTATGTCAGCGGAAATACTGTCGTTTTATTTCTGCAATATCGAATTCAAATATTTGTATTATCCGAGAAATTACCATTTTTTTTTTTTTACAATATAATTTATGTTGGAGCCACAGTAGCGTAATGGTTAGATCAATGCTGGGGGTGGGCATAAGCTAAGCTATAGCTTGGGGCCTCATAAACTTCAGTGGTGTAAAAATTGTGGGGGTTACAGATTTTCTTGTAACATAATGCATTTTTGTTGGGGTCATTTAAAAGTATTAGACAACTGAAAGAGGCGGGAGCCCGAAGACAACTTATCACAGACATCAAAAAGAGACAGTCATTCATTTTTGATCATAAGATGAGAAGAGGGAAAATGGAACATGTTGTGAACACTGGAAAGATCCGTGGAAGGAGGGATAGAGGAAGACAATGAGAGAAGATTCTTGACAGTCTTGTTGGCATGGAGGTGTGTCAGTGCACGAACTGATACATGCGGCAGGAGATTGCAGATTGTGGAGAGGCATGATCACCCACGCCAGTCAGCAAGGCACCTGATGATTAGGTTGATACAATTTATGTGAGATATAATCTGAAACACAATATCTTTCCATTATCCTTGTATTAAAAAGGCGTTTATATTTTAACGTTTTCTGGGATTAGCTGGCATAGTTAAAATGGTTGGGGACCTCAGGGTCTTAAATAGGTTAGGGCCTCATCAAGGTTAAATCTGGTTATGGGCTAGAAGCTAGCCTGCCAGCCCAAAGGTCAAGAGCTCAAATCCGTATCTAGACAGATTTTTCCCTGCGTAAAATCTGTACCAAGTAATGCACTGGGAAGTGAAGGCGGTCGGCGTGGTTGACCCCTCCTCCCCCTTCCTGAGAGCAGACTGGCCTTTAAAATATCAAGAATTACTATTGCCATAATGAGTAATATCACATTCATGTACTTGTATCATTCAAAGATACTACTATCATTATGTATAATATTAGATCCATAGACTTATATGTCAGAGCTACTATTATCATAATGTGGAATGATAATACATGTACTTATTTCCTCTGGTAATATTACCTTCACAGTGTGGAATATTATTGTCGCTGTATCAGCCATAACTCATCATCATCATGTAGCAGGTCCTTTAGAGAACGTCGCTCTCATCACAGTCTGCCTGAAAGAAAATCGGTCTCTCGCCAGTTCTTCCGCCTCATGCACTTTCACACTCAAGGAGTCACTTAAATCCTGTGCCCATCTTCGTGTCGGTCGGTCCCTGGCCCTCCTTCCTGGTACCATGCCTTCTGCTATAATTCTTTCAGCCATAACTACTACAACTATAATGCGTAGAGTCAAAATTATCCTCTTATATCAACAAATACTAGTGATATCATCACTTGTAACACAAAAATAAATACATTTATGTCAGCCAGAAATACTAGTACAGTACAATCTAGTTAAAACAAATTTCAAGACACCGACAAATCAAGAGTTCGTGTTAAAAATGTTTGCTTATAATGGCCCCCCAAAAAATATATTTGCTGCTAGAGTCCAAATTGTATTCATATTAAATGAGTGAGTTCGTTTTAACGAGATTTTACTGTACAATAATTCAAGTAAGGCAAATTCAGGTACTTGAATCTCCGGAAATACTTTCATCAGATGAGCCGCAGGAATCAAGTCCATTGGAGGCAGCCGCAGCAACAGCAGATACAACAACTGTCATGACCGAGGATCCATTCCGAGATACGGTATTTGATGTCAAAGCCGTATTCAGGACATTTTTGATGAAGTCTCTATTTTGTGGATTCTTGATCACAGATTTCAGGAAAGCTACAGCATCAGATCTGAATTCCTCTAGCTCTTTCTGCAACTCTCTGTTTCGCTTAATCAAGTTGCCAGTTTTCATAGCTACTTCCCAGAGTCCAGATTTCTGAAGTGCTTCTGCGGTTTTTCGGAATCTATGTTCTTTATTGGGCATAACCTTGAAGCCAGACCGTGACGTATGGAAGGCTCCACTGTAATACCCATTTGTCTTGCTGCTGTTTTTGTTATCATCGTTGCATCCAAGATCCAAGTTTGGCTTGATGTGGCTGTAACCCTGGCGGGATCTGGAATTCCAAGATTTAGCACTGATTTTCTGCGAAGGAGGTGGCATCGATAGAAGGTATTCCTGTCTGGAATGTTCTAGAGGGATTGGCATAGCATCGGGTGTGGGCGGTGGCAGGGGGACATAACCAGGAGCTGTTAGTTTACTTGTCCAAGGAGTCAAGCTGGCATAACTCTGTGCGAAGCTTTGATGGCTTATCTAAAAACAGAAAAAGAAAAATCATTAAAACAAAGGCAACTCTTCAATTATTATTGTTTTAAAGTAAAGAAGCATGCACAAACATGTTTCTTATGTTAAGTAATAACACACTAGAGAAATCTTAACCGGTCAGTCCTCTTCTTTTTCTTCTTCTTCTTTTTCACGTTCACCGGCTGTAAAGTCTGGCGGAAAATTCTGGTTGTTCATCCTCCTCTGGTCTTTAGTCTTGTTCCAGAATCTGAGTGCTGCATGCACATCCGTTTTAGAGATCTGACATTTTGTATGCAGACTGTTGGTTCCTTGCTTCTCATGCAAATGCACTCAGACTTTGAAGGAAACCCCCAGTTAGTCGACTCTTACTCTTGTTAGTGAGGCAGTGGGTCTATTCTTGTGTTTCCTCACAATAGGGCTCTGAAACCCACGGGAAAACCAACCTATCAATCATCATCCCTTCTATGAAGGTTAGCTAAAATGGATCTCTGACACTTTTTGTTACAACGATTGTACATTTTCTTTGCTATTACCAGTCAATGATCCTTAGCCGCACCTGACTGCAATTTACTGTTGGGTGGTGTGGATCTTAGTGGTGCCCCAATTATAACTTTTCTTGGAGGCTGAACCGGGTAACTGGGATTTGTCCTGTTGGTCTGATATTCAGATTTAGATATGTAATCTAGGGGTATCAAACTATTAGACAGCAGTACAAGAAGTGTTTCTATGCTTCAGGTGTACTAGTCACATAGCGTTAAACCTATAGTTTATGGACCAATCGGCACTGGGTGGGGAATGCGACCAATCTCACGACGGCCGCCTTCACTTTCCAAGACCTTATCTGGTATCCATTTAAGGCTGGGTTGACCTAGAAGCCAGGATCATTTTTGGAGGAAAAAAAAAGGAAAAAAAGCCTTGCACCGTTTGGATTTGAACAAACGCTCTTCGGATCGGCAGGCGAATTCAAGCCGCTACACCACGGCTGCTCCCTCTTGGCCCATAATAAAAGTAAAGGACCCTTTTCCACGCCTTTGGGTGCACTGAGCACATGGAGCAAGACCTATATTTTCATAGACCGATCGGCACTTGCCGGGTGATGGCTGGGAGTCAAGGTCATTATTGAAAAAAGTCCTGCTCCGTTAGGACACGAACCCAGGACCTTCCGATCTGCAGGCGGGCGTCTAGCCCCCAACGCCACAGCGACTCCTTCTTGGCTCATAGTAGTTTGAGAAATTTGTTATAACCATATATTCTTACATATTCAAATTTATATTAAAACGTGTATACAAGAAGAACACGTACCGAAACATGTGTATCCACAGACACAAAATCCGAGACATGCTGATTTGGGTTTCCACTGCCTGATCCTTTCCTTTTAAGTGTGCTAGATGTATTTTCTGAAGAGGCTGGAGCAATACCTGTCACATCTGCCACAAGAGGAGGTCGGTCATTTCTGGTTATCAGCGGAGACAGCAGTGATTTACCAGAACCTGGCGCTGCAAATGGAAAGATAATTATTTTTAATGGGGGAATTCATATTACTGGTGTCAGAATTAATTTAAAGCATAATTTTTTTCCCCTTCAGTATTACAAAAAGTTTACCAGAAGGTGTTTAAAAGGTTCATAACAACACATAGTATATGGTGGGATAAACCTTGTGAGTCATAGCCTACGAATCGTGCTTAAAAAAAAAAAAAAAATCTTTTTTTTTTGGTAAACGATACTCCGGAATTCGGATACGCAAGTAGCTACTCCGCTGTGATTTAGTTTCTGCCTAAATTACATAACTATTGGTCCAACTGGGAACACACACACATATATATTTGTGTGTATGTGTAATTATATATGTATGTCTATATATGCGTTAGCACAGTCGATTGAAGACTCGTTTTCAAATCCAGCTGCGACTCGCTGCAGCCCACGGCCGGTGTTCGAAACCGGGCAGTTCCCGGGGTTCACCCAGCCTCTAGGAAATTGGTACCAGAGGTAACACTCTGGGGTAAATGGAGGAACGTCGCTGTAGCTACGGAGTTGCGTGCGGATGGCGACACAGGCGGACAGTTTCTTATCAGCTGTCCGTACAGGTGGCAGAGCATTTATGGTTTTTAACCGTGTGTAATGACGCTGGTTCACATCTTCCGATTTTACCTTTACCTTTATATACTGTATAGCAGTCCTTTCCCAACAACCCTCACTAGGTACTAGAGTACCGCTTCAAGCCACTAGCTTTTATGCAATTAACATTTCTTAGCTAACAGAATTGGCCCAAAGAAATCAGACCATCATTATAACCGATGCTGCTCACAGTAGGTTAAATGTGGTCGATTTTTTGTTTCGTTTTTCATTAATGGATGGATGGATGCTGTAATTCCTGTGCTCACTGATGGATGCGAAAGCTGGAAAGTACGGTAGCTATAGATTTTAAAAAAAAAAAAAGAGTTTTAAGAACAAGAATACTAAATCTCCAGTGGACCGATTTCCGTTCCAATACGCAAATAAGACAAGAGACCAAGCAAGATTATGTATCCAATTTTATAAGAAAGCTTCGCTGGAACTACATCGGCCATGCACTCAGAATGGATCAGACCAGACTCCCCCATCAAGCTCTCATATGGACACCAGAAGGGAAAGGAAAATGGAGAAGACCTAGAGAAACCCTGTGTCGAACCATCATCAGG
Organism: Candidula unifasciata; assembly: GCA_905116865.2. Classification (NCBI taxonomy): domain Eukaryota; kingdom Metazoa; phylum Mollusca; class Gastropoda; order Stylommatophora; family Geomitridae; genus Candidula; species Candidula unifasciata. The sequence goes on from CAJHNH020002577.1 coordinate 64,006, forward strand.
GAAGGCTCAACCATGGGCCTAACAAACATCCAAGACCTAAAGCAGGTGGCAATGAACCGTCAGACATGGAGAGCTATGACCTCTGCCCTATGTGCCGCCTTAGGCTCAAGAGGAAAAACTAACTACCTAACTTCATTGCTCCTGTTTTTATCCGACACGGCTCGGTCTCTCTCTCTCTCTCTCTCTCTCCCCCTCTCTCTCTCTCTCTCTCTCTCTCTCTCTCTCTCTCTGTCTGTCTCTCTTTCTCTAAAACAGCTGCTGGCCGCTAAGAGCTGAACCGAGTAAGGAACTGACAACACAGCACTCAGGACAATCCCATAAACGCTCGATCCCCACCTTCAGTTCCGATGGCAGCAGTAGCAGTCAGACTGAATTTCCAGATCCATCAGTCATACCCCGTTATACTGTTCTCTTTGTCATGCAATATAATGCTGTCTTTTCAACCAGAACCAAATAACTGAAAGTAATAAATTCTTCGAACTTGATGAATTATCATCATGTGGTTCTGGGGCTTCATACTGGGGGGGGGGGAGGGGCGATAGAAACAATGGCACCCTAGCTAGCATGTCGTAGGGAACAACTAAGTACGGGTGTTTCTTTTGAACTTCGAGTGCATCTGCCTTAGAGAGGAACTAACAGTCTGCATACAAGTGTTAGATTTTTTTTATGTGCATATATAACTCAAATTCTGGAACAAGACTAAAGTCCAGAAGTGGACGAACAACCAGAACTTTCTGCCGGAGATTACACCAGATGATGGACACTGAGATGAAGAATAAATTAATGTAAAACCGGAATGGTATCAAAAGAGTTAAATGTGACATTAAATTATATCCACATTGTTTTAGGGAATGGTATCAAAAGAGTTAAATGTGACATTAAATTATATCCACATTGTTTTAGAAGATACAGACAGTTTCTTACCTATATTCCTTGATAAGCCATGAAAAATCGTTTCTGGAATTTTTGAATTCTCTGTTGCAGAATCTACAGTCTGTCCAGATGACGCAGAATGAACTAACGCCCCATCATGACCCAGATTAAGATCGTGTGCAGCAGGAGGGGAAGGACGTACGCCGACAGTACCCGGGTGACCATTTGATGTCTCACAGTCAGACGAAAGCGATGGTGATTTTGGAAACGTGTTTACAAAATCTTGGTTAGGTGGTGAGAAAAAATACTGGTCAGAAGTAATGTTTTTATGAGATACGAAAGAATTGGAAAATGAAAAGCTGTTGACGCTGTGCAAGGCAGTTTGTAGACCATCAATGGGGTTATATGACATGTATTGTATGTTCTGCTTCTGTAGCACGTCAGATCCTGGGTTGCTGCAATTAAAAATGGAAGCGTTCATCGTCCTTTGCGGAGTAAAGACAGAACTAGATGTCAGATTCCGTACAGCGTTTGGGTATGTATGTATAGGCTCCAGTTGCGTTGGTACATATGTACCAGGTTGAATATTAATTCTGTCCCTGACTGTTGGTGGTGTTTGGAAAATGACCGGCTAAATGTTGATTCATGATGCTCTTCACAGACGTTATTGTTCGTTGAGCTGATATTTCGCTGTTGTTGCTGTGAGCGTTATCAGATTTCAAATGAATATCAGAGAAGGATATTGTTTGCTGAATGTTATTTATTTCTTCCTTTGCTGGCGATGATAATAGCTGTTTACTATGTTTGCTTGTCCCTGTAAAATGAGACAACATATAATGTTATAAATTGTTAAAGCTTTTCAGAGAGAATCGTCATCAACAACAACAACAGTAACAATACGGATCCCAGGTATAACAAATAACAAACGTTAAATCAAATTACAGAAGAAAAGCATGTGTACAAAATTAACCTCATACATTAATAATGAAGTCAGGGACCCTTTTCTAAGCCTTCGGGCGCATTTGGCATATAGGGCTGGACCAATATTTTATAGACAAATTTTACACGTGGTTGATGATATGGCCGCCTTTACTTCCCAGGACTATACCCGGTGTACCTGTTACCTGGTACCCACTCAAGGCTGGGTCGCGGTGTTTTCATTTTAGCCGACCACAAATGACGTCCAATTGGACATGACGTCCGCGGGACAGTCTAATATTTCTAAGGGGGGTAAGAGCGGGTTTTCCGTGTTGTCTGTGCTTGGCAACAATGTTTTTTTTTTTTAATTGAAGTCTACAAATGTATCAACATACATCCCTACAAATAACCATTATAAAATAACATTGTCAGTAAAAAAAAAAAAATTTTTTTTCCTGTAGTGAATAAACAATGCCTGGCACCTACCTTTGTCCATAGTTAATTAACAACACATCCGCATACCGACGTTTTGTCTTCACACGTTTCAACAGTTGTTTGTGGCGTCTCTTTCGGTGTTTTCACTTTAACGTAGGAATTCTGGAAAATCCTGTTGTATAACTAAGATACTAGCGGCTATTCTTGCTTCGTGTTACAGCGCCTAGTAAAAATACAAGAAAAAGGAAAACAAATTACATAACGCAGCAGGCATTATCTGTTTAAACCACCAGGTTTTATTGTTATTTCCTTGTTGCTTGTCACAATTTACATCTTTCGACTGTCAGTTATATCATAACTGCAGTGGTACCTTGGAATCTGAACACAGATTCCGTTCCGAGACAGCGTTCGAATATTAAATCGTCCGAATTCCAAGTCAATTTTTCCAAATAAAAACAAAGTTAACTAAATTAATTGGTTTCATGGTCCAATAAGCTCAAATATTTTTTTAAAAATGTAAATTTTGTTCGGGTTCCAAGTTGTTCGAGTTTTGGGTTGTTCGGATTCCGAAGCAACACTATATAACAATAAAAGCAAAGGACTTTTTTTTTCCTACGCTGGTAGTGCGTCAGACATATGCAGCAGTGGTTCTCAACTTTCCTAATGCCTCGACCCCTTAATACAGTTCCTCATGTTGTGGCGACTCCCCCCCCCCCCCCCCCCCCCCTCCAAAAAAAAAATTCGCACAATTATTTTCATTTTCACTTAATGTATTTTCATGTGGTCTTAGGCGACCCTCGTGAAAGGGTCACGACCCACAGGTTGAGAACCTCTGTTCTAGAGTCATAGTTTTGGCATTGGGTGGGTGATGAATCAACATCACGCCGGTCGCTTATGCTTCCTATGACATTTCTTGGCGAGAATCCGAGGTGGCAAATGTTTCTAGGCTCTCGCTTTTCGACCCGAATGTCTTGGGTTTAAATCCGGAATGAATGGGATTTGTTTTTCTTTTAAAGCTTACCCTGGCACCCAGGTCGACCTAGCCTAAAAAGGGAACCAGGTGAAGTTCTATGAAGTAAAGGCGGCCGGCTTGATATTTTGGAGTGATTTATAAAAAATATGAGTAGGGTCGTTGAGACAAAGAAGGCGATGAAGAGATAATATACAGGCAGACCTACAAACACTTGGAAAGAAAAGGCCAACCGATGACCTATTTTTTAGATCTAAAATAGGTAATGGCCAACCAGCTTGATAAATGCAGGACTGCCAATGATGGGTTTTTACCCCCAGATCTGGGTTTTTATTTGACGCCTTGGGTTAAAGTTTTGAAATCCTTTTTTTTTTTAAATATCCTTATATAAAAGTGGGTAAATGTTTCGTATCGTCACTCTTAAATTTGTACTTTTTAACAATCCAGTTTTTTTTTGTTCTTTGCCTATGTATTGCTTGGGGTTTTTTCATCAGCTTAGCTGGGTTTGAAAAAAAAAAAAAACATTGGCAGCCCTGGATGAATGTAGGCTGGTGATGTCTGCAGCAGTCAACCTAAAGGGCTCACGATGATGAAGACAAAGAAGCAACATTTGCCGGATGCGACACTGGTGACAACAGTAGATCTCCACTTTACCTATTTTACATATCTTTGTACTAATTTTAAGCCGAGTTCGCCTGGTAGCTTAAACCCGATGACTTCTGAGAGGTAACGCGAGAGGCCAGAACCTGTCCCTACTCCGCCCCGGTTCCCATCAGTTATGCGCAGGGCTGCCAATGAAATTTTTTTGAAAAACCCAGCTTCACTAAACAAAAACCCATGCAATACATAGACAAGGAACAAAAAAAAAACAAAATAAAAAACACAGATTGATAAAATATACAAAATTTATAGTTACGAAACGTAACATTTACCACTTTTATATAAGGATATATTTTAAAAAAAAAAACAAGATTTCCCCAAGGCGTTAAATAAAAACCCAGATCTGGGGGGAAAACCCAGCATTGGCAGCCCTGGTTATGTGAGGGTTTAAAAATAGACCAGGAAACGCGAAATATGTTACATAAGTCAGGCAGTTCTCTCTCTCTCTCTCTCTCTCTCTCTCTCTCTCTCTCTCTCTCTCTCTCTCTCTCTCTCTCTCTCTCTCTCTCTCTCTCTCTCTCTCTCTCTCCTCCTCCTCCTCCTCCTTCCTCCCCCGAAGTTGTTTATCATCTGCTCAAGTAAATGAAAGAATTAGATTTAGCGGCACCTCTTCCAAGTTCCCACATTTGTTGTAAGGGGGTTATATATCTTTTTGTTTTAATCAATATTTTATTACCTTTTCTTCATAACAGAGATTTTCAGGGTATTTCGAGTGGGGTCACCCCATTTTACAGAGGTAAATGTGGAAAAATTCGCTGCAAAGTTACATATTAAAAACTCCTTACTGTCTTTTTAGGGAGCGGTAGGGCGGTGGGTGGGGGAGGGGGGAGGGGGTTGTTGAAATTCAAGTCTGCTGATTAAACTTGTCATGGCTTGTGTAGTCGCCCTGCACAATCCCCATCCCTGCTCGATAATCTCTAGCCACTTGGACAGCAGCAGTTACATGTTCTCCCCCCCCCCCCCTCTTTTTTAAGTCCATGCAGTGTGGCGTTGGTAGTCACGACTGTCCACAAGCTTCTGTCTTCCTAGTACTTTCAATCAACTCTGACACAGATGATCCTCCATGCCATGATGTCAAACTGTCCAGCATCTGTTCTCTCTCTCTGCAAATTACATAATACCAAAGGGGAAATGATGAAATCACGCGCAACGGGGCTCATTTCACCAAACGCCGGCTGCTCTTGATTGAACAACGCTACACAAGTTTGGTAGTGGTGAGAGTTCTGTGGATAGCGTGCTGGTTATCAGTCTGGTGGTAGTGAGTTTGAATCCCCTTCAAGGTTTTTTTTTTATGGGAAGTAAATTGGGCGGGAATGATATTTTCCATATCATACGTTTTTATTGATCCAAAATGTGATCTACGACCATGAAGACAAGATATGAGCCTGGAAGACAATGAAATCATAGTAGTGGCGGTGGTTGTGCTAATAATATTAGTAATGTAGTAGCACTCTAGTAGTAGTTATGCTTTTGTTGCTGAAAAAAAAAAAGAAGAAGAAGAAAAGAAGAAGAAGAAGAAAAAGCAGAAGAAGAAAGGAGAGACAGGTGTATGAGAAACGGCAGCAGCAGATATAGAAGGGAGAGGAGGAGAAAGGAAAGAAGAAGAAGACGATGAAGAAGAAGAGGAAAAAGAAGAAGAATAAAAAGAAGAAGACGACGAAAAAGAAGCAGAAGAAGAAGCAGAAGAAGAAGAAGATGATGATGATGCTGATGATGATGACGATGGCTGCAAAGGAGGTGAAGAAATGCTAAGTGCATAACAGAAGTGATTCTTCACACATCACCGAATTTACAGCATAACATTTAAAAAAAACAATTACCTTTTTAGAAACACTGCACTGGAAGCTCCAAACAGAATTTCACGTTGCTGATGTACTTTTTTTTACATATAAATATAGATGCTAGAAATGTGCACGTATTTATTACAAATAAGGTTTGAATTATTTTGTTGGTAGATATTCACAAACTGACAGAAAGATGTGACTTATTTTTGAATGCTTAGATGTGATATTTTCAAGTGTGGACATTCCTTTTATAGCGGTGCCAGGATGGGGGAAGCCCATGTGTTTTTGCCTCATGTTTGGTTATCCTGCTCGTGGCTGTCAACGTGACAACTTTGTCAGCCGGTTTCTGTGAATCTGATTGGTTAATAATGCCCTCGGAAAGTGTATTTTTAGCTCCTAGAGAGTTCGGCTATTTCCGTGAGGATCATCTTCATACAAGGATAACTCCACGTAATAATTCTGTGTATGTTCGTTTGTGTATGGGTGTTTACATATATGACATTAAATCATAATCACAATAATGCTTTGTTTGCGATTAATCGTGTAGGTTTTTTTTTTTTTGCAGCCTTATGTGCCAAAGATATATTGTGAATTATAAAGTGCAACGCGATAGTTTTGTTCATGTTTCTCCCATCTTGGACATGTGATAACAGAGATTAAGGGGGGGGGGGGGGGGGGGGGGGGGGGACAAGCAAAAATGACGAAACTGTTTTCAAATAAATTAGAAAAAGGAATAAATCTAAAGATATAAACAATGCACTGCAATGAGGATTGTGAAATTTTCTGTTTTTATTCAGCAAAGTTATTTGAAATTATCAGTTTTCATTTGTTCCAGACGACACTTTTATGTTATGCTACAGAACTTAGCCTATGCCGTTGACTACAGAGATGTAGCCAGACACGCTCGCGTTGAGAAACGTTTTCCCACATCAGAGAATCAAATTTCTGGACCATTTCTGCCAAAGCATGTTATTTAACGTGCCTTTTCTCAAACGCCCGGCCTTTGACCTATCTGCAGCCATTTTCTCCTTTATCCTCCCTTCCTGAATTCCTTGTGCACGTGAACGAGGAATTAGGTGTGGACCAATCAATGAGGGACGTATGAGAGGAAGTGAACGACGTGTGTTTAATCATTGCCTTACGGTATCAGTAAGTATCTACATATTAAGACATGTGCTGCGGAAGACGGAGCACCTGTGGGCATGCACAAGACCGTCTTAACAGCATTATGGGCCTCTGGGCAAACCAGTAAGTGCTGGCGCCCCTATAACAGCCACTCGCAAAAATGAAATGTTAATGGTGGATAAAATTAAACATATTTATTTTATTGACACTTCTACAAGACTACAGGGTTGGGGGTCATAAGGGGTGAAAGGGGGGGGGGGGGTATGATTTCGGTTTTAAATTACATGTCGGCGTCTGTGACTTAGGCATTGCGAACGCGCTTCGTAATTCCAAGGTGCCGAGTTCGTTCCCAGCGGCGGGCCTTGCGTCTTGCTTTGGTTTCGACGTGGTATCGAGAAGCCGACCGTTCAGTAAGCAATGGCAAACTACTAGACGTAAATGTACCCCCCCCCCCCCAAAAAAAAAAAAACACAACAGCCAAAAAATGCTGCGGTTGTTTCTTTAATGTCATGTAATGGATACACAATTACCTACCTAGCTTTATATTGCATAGAATTAACTTAAACGTCGATTATGCTCGTGCGCCCCCTTTCCCGGGCAAGTGCCCAGGTGCCCCATATGTTGAGACGGCCCTGTGTACGCCCGGTGTGTTATGATGTCGATTCTTAAATCAGTAATTCCCCTCGTGGCTTTCCGGGCCCTATAATATGGAAAACAAGAATAGTTTTCATTCGAACCCACGACCTTCAGATCCACAGGCGGGCTTCAAACTGCCTCCCCAAAAGCATGTCGTAAGAGTCCCTTAATTAGAAGCTTCCTTCGAAGTCAGAGTGCATCTACCCGAGAGTCAAAGAACCAACAGTCTGCATACAACTAAGTCAGATCTGTACCTTTCGCAGGACGCGAAGAAGAAGAAATACAAAATAAGTTAGCAGAAAAACTTCCTAGTGTTCAGATCCACACAACACGGTCCTGTTCCCACGAACCCACAATACTGTCTGTGTCATTCATGTCCCAAAGCGCCGAAACATGAAAGCTCAGACCCCATGGACCCTACAGAAAGTTTTAGGGGGCTAGGACTTTCCGACCCCCAGCCCCATCAGTTTGTAAGGAGGTTGAATAGCCCTCTTTATCCATGTATATCAATCAATCAGGAGCCGTCTTCACAGTATAGGTTGGCTGCAAGGGATCTCCAACAGGCTCTATCTCTTGTCCTGGTAGTACACTCTTTCAGACTGCTGCCCGTCAATCTCTTGATGTTATCTTCCCACTTGTATCGTTACACACCCTTTGCTCTCTTGCCTTCGACCTTTCCCTCCAGTATGGTTTTTAAAAATATGTTTTGTCTTTTAATGTGGTCGAAGTATTTCAATCGTTTCTCTTTTTTTATTTATTTCAGTAATTCTTATTTCATTTGTAGTCTTCCCAGAATGTTTCTATTTCCATGAAATAGGACCTTTTCTTGTGTATACCCACATCTCCAGAGACTCAATTCGATTTTCTAGTTGCTTGTTCATTGTCGAAGTTTCATCACCATATACTATGTATATAAACTCTATTTAAGAGTACTTGTATATACATTGCATATTAATAAAATATTTCCTTATGTTTATTATTTTTTTTTTACCAGCCAGTCCAATTTATTATTATTTTTATTATTATTATTTGTGGGAGCCGCTGTGGTGTGCGGTTTGAAGCCCGCCTGTGGATCTGAAGGTTGTGGATTCGAATGAAAACGGTGCTGGGTTCCCCCCCCCCTCACTAATGACCTTGTTTCCTAGGTAGACCCAGCCTTAAATGGGTACCAGGTAAAAGTCTTGGGAAGTAAAGGAAGCCGGCTTGATGTTACTTACCAAGTGCCTACTGTATATAAAATACGGGCCGTGCCCTATATGCCCCAAAAGTGTGAAGGAGTAGAAAAGGGTCCTGTACTTTACTTATTTTAAACTTTTATTATGTCCCTTGAGATCCACCCCTTTTTACTTAGAATCGCAGTGGGGGAGGTACGGCGTGGTTGAAAAGGGGGAGGGGGCGATTATCACTTTACATGTTTTTACTGTGTCCTAGCGCCTGTTCCCGTCCAAACATTATGGTTAGTTGCGTATCCTTTACATGACGTTACAAAACCAACCTCAGCAGCCCCTGGCTGTTGTGTGGTTTCTCTAGGCAAATATACGTCCAGTAGTTTGCCATTGCGTTCCACTGTCGAAACCAACGCATGGCCCGCAGCTGGGATCGAACCCGGCACCCCGGCATTTCGAAGCGTTCGAATCAAATTAGCCACAGAGCCGACCCAAACAGTATAAGGTGACCAAAAAATGTATGCAAAGTAAACGGATAATTTGAAAGCTAAACTCAAGTCCTAGAAATACGGATAGACACAAGAATGTGTCGCATTTCTTTGAATTTATTTATGTATTATATTTTTGTGCTTTCTACACTGAAGCTTAGGCTCTGGCCTGAGAGGACCTTTATTTTCAAAATGTTGGCCCATCAGTAAACTAAGTTGAAAAGCCATGCCATAGAGCCTTCGCCTTGCTCGTTTTATCATACAGCAGCTCACCGTCAAGAGGCGCGGCAGCAGTAATCTGTTAGCCTGCTTGTTACGTCGCACACCTACATTTCATGGACAGAAAATTCATGCTATGCTCTTGTTGTTGGTCTTATCAAGTTATGCAAGCTTCTCTGCGCGCAGGGCACCCGCTTCAATTTTCCAAAGCATATTCTGTGAGTCTATTACAATTACAACATGTCGGGCTGTGTTGCTCTCAAGTCGTATGAAAGCTGTCGTTAAAGCCTACATCGACATTCTTATACTGAATGTAGTGACGTTGTACGCAGGTCTCTGTTTTTAAACAGTGTTCACACACCTTTGCAATAAAACCCCATCCACTCTTCCTACCTCTAACTGGCTACTCTTATCTAGCATGCTCTCCTATGGATTACATGCCCATCAGGGAGGGGGGGGGGGGGGTTGGACCAACTGCCTCCCTAACATGCATGTCGTAGAAGGCGACTAAGTAGGGATTTGCTAATATTAGGAGTATTGAGTATTGTGCGGAAAGGCACAGACATCACAAAATAGATGTAAACATAAAGACAACGTGCCAACCATCCTTTTTAAGGATCGACGTAGAAAAGGAAGAAATCTATGATGCTATTTCTATGACATCGAAGCTTTCATAGTAAAAAATATGTAAGTATTATGCACCGTCAACCAAGAGTTGTACTTTCTGTTCTGTACTTTTATCATCCTCATAAGTAATTCATGTTCTCAGACACGCCGCTTTCCAAATCCTCTTACTGTTCAGACCACATTGATGCGACAGAAAAGAACATAAACAAAAAAGCTGATTAAAAAACACCCCATAGAACTACTATAGGCACTATAAACAGAAAGTCTTCGTTGCGTTATTTATCTCGCAGCCATTAATAAGATTTGGATCAAGCTTTATGTTGCTAAGTAACCGAACTAATCTTCTTTTAATAGACAATACCCTATAGCGTTGATAATCATGTTTATCCACATTTTTTGCCTTTTGTTATGTTATGTATGTTATGTTATCACAATCGACATAACGGCACTTTGGGCATTCCCATGCGTGCTCATTCTTCTGAAGGAAAAGCCCCTACTGAGTGGTCCCATGAGGAACTGGCTACGGTGTCTCCTGTCGTGACCTCAGAGACGACACTGCGTGCTTCACTCACCAAGTCATGTGACTGAGTTAGCGTCAGAGATTATTTTCTTCTTCCTCGCGTTCACCAGCTGTACACTCTGGCGGAAAGTTCTGGTTGTTCGTCCACTCCTGCTCCAGAACCTGAGTGTTGCGTGTACATCAGTTTTACAGATCTGATTCATTTGAATGCAGGCTGTTGGTTCTCTGCATCTCAGGCAGATGCACTCCGACTTCAAAGTAGTCGTCTCTTACGACATGCTTTTGGGTAGGCAGTGGGTCTATTCTTGTTTTCCCACAATGGGGTCCCGGAACCCTCACGGTTCAGAGATTTTCAAGTATATCAGATAATCGCAGTTCCAGCTTTACAGCAAACAGGTCACCAGTGGTGAAGGTTCTTTGGAATCAAGTGGACAGTACAGCAGAACAGACCAAGCTTCCGTGCCGCGTTAGCGCAGTCGATAGGAGACTCGCTTTCAAATCCAGCTGCGACTCGCTGCAGCCCACGGTGGGTGTTCAAAACCGTGCGGCACCCTAGGTTCACCCAGCCTTTAGGAAATGGGTACCAGAGTTCACGATCTCGGGTAAATGGAGGAACGACGGTGTAGCTACGGAGTTGCGTGCGGACGGCGTCACAGGCGGACAGTTTCTTAGCTGTCCGTACTGGTGGCAGAGCACTTATGGTTTATTACCGTGTGCCATGAACGCTGGTTCACAGCTCCCGACTTCACCTTTTTTCACACTGACAGACTAATACAACGGGGGTGGAACAGAGGATCTGGAAGACTTTCAAAACTGAGGGAAAAACAGGCCAACTTTCGGTCAGGTTGCAACTGGTACAATCAGCATATCGATTCTTCGTTGGTTACTGAAGAAGGAGACAGAACACGTGAGGGAATGCCTCAAGTGCATGGGTGTATTTCCGGCTGGCTAGCGTAGTTGGGTAAAGCTGACTTCGCTGCGACCTGGTGACGAACTGCTTGTGGTCCGGGTTCACGCCTAGGGGTAGGCAGAAAAGCCACAATCCTCACAGATTTACGGTACCTATCATAGAATCAAGGCCGAAGGGTTGCGATATCCATAATACGAGCCAAGGGGTTAACAACTCATACAAAAAAAAAAAAGTGCACGGATGTCAGTTCATTCATTCATTCATTCATTCATTCATTCATTCATTCATTCATTCATTCATTCATTCATTCATTCATTCATTCATTCATTCATTCATTCATTCATTCATGCATTCATGCTTTTTGAGAATTTCTCCACGATGCTCAGACTACTGTATGCTGGCTGACAGAGCGTCTGCAGCTGAATCAAAAACCAAGCATATTGGAATCATGAAACTGTGCTTATAACTGTTAAACCACTAATGCCGATACACAAAAATACAGAACGTCGCTCTTGTCACAGCACACCTGAAAGTCTCTCTTTCTCCAGCCCTAAGTGCTTTTACAACCAATACATCTTCCATATCTTGTCGCCACTGTTGGCGAAGATCTGCGTCTGCATCGTTGTCCGGAAACTATATCTCCTGGCGTTTAACATGGCCATAAACAAATAAGTTTTCTAAAAATATCTAAAGAATTACTTCCGTATATTATTATCACACGAGATCTTCTTACGCGCGCAAGCCACATACACAGCAAGATAAATGGCTGCATTTGCAAGGAAGTTTCGGCACGCAAGCTTAGCGAATAATTTAGCACACTGATCAGCATATAATTAATGAGTTCCAAGTTGCATGAATAGTCGTCGTTGTTGTTGTTGTTGTTGTTGTTAGCCACTGTGAATTTTTTTGTTTTGATTCGTGGAGAAAGTCGACACCACCCTGTTAATTTTACAAAGTGGAGCACGAGCGAAAACACACGTGCCAGTTTGTATGCTGGTCTCGTTATCTGTCAGAAGGTTTCTGAAAGATAGGGTGACCATCGTCCAGGTTCACCGGAACGGTTTCCAAACAACAGCATAAACAACAACAGCAACAGCAATAATAACAACGAAACCAACAACAAAATCAGTGGTCCGTTGGTGCAATAATTTTAGTTCACCCCATCGAGAGGAATCCGACTGTTCACGGGGAAGATCCAAGATCATAGGGCCATAGGGCATTACCGTAATACCCCTATAATACTGGACTTTCCATGGAAACTCTCGGATTCTCCGAGATGGGGTTAACTAAAATTGAAGGGCCATCCCGTTTTATAAAACAATCTAGGAATAAGCTCCAGGATTGAATCTACCCTTATAGAAAAGTTGAATTCTGAATTAAGAATCGACATCATAGCACTCAGGACACTCCCATAAGCCCTCCGTCCCCATCTTCAGCAGCAAACGAAGAGTTACAATTCTGATGTACCCTTTTGTTATATCTGTAGACCATATTAGATGTCATAATATTAAATACTTGTAATACCTTAAATGTGTTGATCCTGGGAAGTAAAGGCGGTCGTGTTCAATTGACCACATCACCCACCGTGTGCAGACTGGTCTATAAAATATAGGACTAGCCCTATATGCCCACTACGCCTAAAAGCAGGGAAAAGGGTCCGTACTTTTTGTTTTATATGTGTTTTTGACTTATATAATATCATGTTCTTGAAATGTATAGGTTCTTTATTGGTTAATAATAATTTAACATTCTAGAATAGTTGGTAAAATATTATGCTGTTCTTAAAATGTAATGTCTTAGGCCTGTCCAGTCAGGTTCTGTAACCAGGTCTTTCTTGGCCTGCCTCTTCTCCATTTTCCCTCTACTGAGCTCTATAAAGTCCATCGCAACTGACAGACAAAGATGTAGAGAGCTGATCAGACAGTCAACAGAAACTGATGACACATCGACACGTAGTGTTACAGAATGATGATGATGATGAAAATATCTTAGTTCTGTAATGGTTAATAATAATATTATGAGGGAAATCGACTGCAAGACCATTTGAACAGGCTAAGTTCAACATGCAGAATCAGGAAACCACCAGCCCCAGCACAAGACGACTATTTTATTATGGACAGACCAGAACAAGTCATTATCCTCCGCCTCAGAACAGGGCACAACC
>CAJHNH020002577.1:85000-102196 GCA_905116865.2 Candidula unifasciata
TGTTTATTTGTGTGATGTCCTGGTGGGGTAAAAAGCCAATCCAGCCAATCCCTGTTATTGTGTTTAAATCCCTCTCTATACAAAGGCAAGAGGGGCTTCATGGCATTAGAAAATCAAGTATTGTAGGGTAGTAGCAAGTTGTGAAGTAGCAACACGGTTTCAAACCTATGGGTCGCCACCTTTTTTTGTATGTGGATCGAACCACCCTTTTACCTGGGTCGCCAAAGACCACCGTAAAACAAATATTCGTTGAAGTTGTGAAGTAGCAACAAAATAATTGTATGTTTGGGGGTCGTCACAACATGAGGAACTGTATTACAGGGTCGCCACAACATGAGGAAACTGTATTACAGGGTCGCCACAACATTAGGGAACTGTATTACAGGGTCGCCACAACATTAGGGAACTGTATTACAGGATCGCAACAACACAAGGAAATGTATTACAGGGTCACCACAAAACGAGGAACTGTATTACATGGTCGCCACAACATGAGGAACTGTATTAAAGGGTCGCCACAACATGAGGAACTGTATTAAAAGGTCGCCACAACATGATGAACTGTATTAAAGGGTCGCCACAACATGAGGAACTGTATTAAAGGGTTGCCACAACAAGAGGAGCTGTATTTAAGGGTCGACACAACATGAGGAACTGTATTAAAGGGTCGCCACAACATGAGGAACTGTAAGAGGAGCTGTATTAAAGGGTGCCACAACAACAGGAGCTGTAGGAAGGGTCGACACACTGGAAACTGTATTAAAGGGTCGCCACAACATGAGGAGTTGAACAACACGAGCTGTATTAAAGGGTCGCCACAACATGAGGAACTGTATTAAAGGGTTGCCACAACAACAGGAGCTGTAACTTAAAGGGTCGACAACACAACATGAGGAACTGTATTTAAAGGGTCGCCACAACATGAGGAACTGGTATTAAAGGGTTGCCACAAACATGAGGAAACTGTATTAAAGGGTCGCCACGACATAAGTACTTATTAAGGGTCGCCACAACATGAGGAACTGTATTCAAGAGTTCGCACAACAAGAGGAGCTGTAGAAAGGTTGACATGAGGAGCTGTATATTAAAAAGTCGCTCTACAAGGAAATTAAAGGGAACATTAGAAATTATTTGTGTGGAGCTAAAACACGGAGAACATCTAAAACTACTTTTAATAAACAGAGAATCAATCAGGTGTTGTCTTCACAGCGAAGGTTAGCTGCAATGAATAAAAGACACTGTCTATCTCTCGTCTATTTGCAAACAATTATCAACTAGTGTCTGTACAGAACTGAAGAGATTAAACAGTATGGCTAATGTAGAGCTCTGGGAGAGAACTAAATACATTCTAATGGATCAAGAGGTGAGGGGAAAACGCTGACATTGGATCTGACACAAACTGGGAAACCTGACAACAATTTAACTTGTAGGTCCTTGCAGTGAAACCCACAGAATCAAGTGAATAAAAACAGGCAGAAATATACAGAGAAGATAATGAAGGACCATTTCCACGCATTCAAGCGTATTGGGCATATAGGACTAGACCAATATTTTATAGACCAATCGGTGAGTGTTGTGGACAACATAATCCAGACCGCCTTTACTTCTCACGACTTTACCATTTACTAATTTAAAGCTGGGTTGACCTGAGAGGCAAGTTCATTGGGGAGGGGGAGGAGGGGGTCCGGCATCGTTCGGATTTGAACTCACGGCCTTCGAATCCGCGGACGAGCGTCTAGCCCAGCGGTTCTCAAGCTGTAGGACGCGAACTATGTAGGGGTTGAACAACTCTTTCACAGGGGTCGCCACAACACGTCATCATCATCATCATCAGGTGCCTTGCCGACTGGCGTGGGCAATCATGCCTCTCCATAATCTGCGATCTCCTGCAGCGTGTATCAGTTCGTGTGCCGACACACCTCCATGCCATGCAACAAGACTGTCAAGCATCTTCTCTCGTTGTCTTCCTCTATCTCTCCTTCCACATATCTTTCCAGTGGTCACATGTTCTATTTTCCCTCTTCTCTACAGTAGCTGGATGACGGTCGGGTCTCACCCGTAGAACATGATGCTTCCTACCGGACGAGGTGATTCCACTGGAGTCCCCATTCACGTCGTTATCTGAATATGTATTATTTTGAGGCACGATTTTCTTGGGATAGTACAGCGGTGGTTTCCCCTTGCCTTCCGCCGGTTTGTATATGGTTTGACTCCAATAGCCTTTGTCTAAAGAGACTAACCCTGCAAGGCAGCAGGGGGGAGAGGTTATGGCACCTCTTACCCGCCGATGGTCATGTCGTAGAGTTTTGAGGTATTCTGTAGAGTTAGCTGTCCCACCAACCAACTCGCCTCCTCTCAATGACCATCACCTGTTTTGGTCCACGGCCACTTATTCAATATATTCGTGGCTAACCTCTATATCTAGAGGCCTTTCCACCATCCGCCACCTGGTGGACGCGCCTAGTAGTAGGACAGGCTCCTACCGCAGGCGCCACAACACGTGGAACTGTATTAAAGGGTCGCCGCATTCGGAAGGTTGAGAACCTACTGGTCCCGCCGCTATACAACAGTGGCTCTCGGAAAATAATAAGAAGGGTGTAAAAATACGAACGGACATATAGTAAACTAAACTAAACGCGAAAGCAGACGATATGATGACTTGGCGCGAATTGGCTTAGAGCCTATGCTGTCGGTGGGAAAAAAAGGGGAGACAGAAGTAGAAGAATTTGTTATGTGAGTCAGGGGGGGGGGGGGGGGTTGAGCAGGGACACTATCAAAGATAACACCATAAATATCTGTTTTAACACAACAGAAAGCGGATCCAAACTTCAAGTACAACATTGGCACGTCTTGTTGTGTATAACGGGGGCGAGATAAAGCCTGGCCCTGGCCAGTACGATAAATACAGAAGACAAGTCGGTGCTAACCATTCGTGCTGTCTGATAACTAACAGACTGGTTTGGAAATACCAACTTTGGGTGAGTCTGTATCTGCATGAACTTGTTATCTGTTCACATAACTTATTTGTGCATAGAAATTGTTATCTGTTCACATAGCTTGTTATCTTTTCATATAACTTATTATCTTTTTATATAGTTTTTTTTTATCTGTTCACAGTCCAGGGGTGCAAGAAACTGGGAGCTCAGGACACTTAAAGCGCCCATTTCGTGTTCTAGGTGGTGTGTGTGTGTGTGTGCGCGCGCGATGGTAGATTTGTGTGTGTTGGGAAGAGGGGGCCTGATAGTTGTCTAAAGAGGCTAATTAACCTCTTTCTTAACCATGCATTGCAGTTTTCTTCAAAAGTAGTTCTTTATACATTTCTTGTGATTGTATGATATATATATACATATATATTACGCATATACATATATATTAACTATATAACACAGTATTATTATTATTAATATTATTATTCGGCAAGACCTAGGGTGGGGCTTCAGAATAAGGAAACATTGCATCCCACGAGGGGATGACTAGGTGAACAAACTGCCTTTGTGGGTTAAGGGGCACTTAACGGTTCCTAGCATTTCCTGGGGTGCTCGTGGGACCAAGAACCCCAATTTCGGAAGATTAGGTCCAGTGTTGAATCTACAATACATACAGCTTTAAAGTTTACAATGTACAGCTCTAACTATGACGAGCTGTCCGCGTGTTACTATCTACTTCTTCTTCACTTCCTCTTTTACCGCTGTGGGTGTCGAGGGAGATACAAGGTTCTGTTTCTAGCTCTTCTGGCTGCCTCGACCATAGGCACATCGTGCTGTTGTAGAGTTTCTCTGATGTTATCCTTCCATCTTGTTCTTGGTCTACCCCGTGCTCTACGTCCTTCTTCTCTTTCCATGTATGCTTTGTATGGTATGGTGTCACAATCTACTAGCCACTGTACCATCTATAGTTTCATGACAGATAAAATAAAGTTTTCCTCATCACTTGTAATGGACGAACAACACGCTATAATCACGTCTATATGGTTTGACCCTGGAAGAGACTATCTGAATGTCAGACCACTCCTGCGATTCAAGAACAAGACAGATGTCAGTCCAATTAATACAAATTTCAAGACTTATATACCGTTCTAAAAAGTGAAAATTAAGTCAGCCGAAACATCTACTTTAAGTACTAGCTTGTTGTTCAGAACCGGCGTGGTCGGTTGCTTTACGTTTGTAGGACTACTTATTCCCTCTCCCCTTAGCTCTGATGTAAATGGGGGATAAAATGATTATAGGAGGTATTGACAAGGAGATTGGCGCACTCACGAACTATTGTAGTGCAAGCTGGCCTATTCGGGGTAAGAATTGTTCCGGATTAATACAAGAGGCGACTTTTTAAGAAGCTAGCAGACACCAACAGTTTAAAAATGTCTACCGTTCTAAGTCGAAACAAAAATCCCAGCAGAGAAACTGTTTTGTGCGAGAAACTGTCTGCTCATCATCCATTTGTGTTTAATTTTTGTAATATACTCAGCTAAAAGTTGACGTTACCTTGCAGATATGTCCCACAAATGGTTAAAAAATTTTATTTATAATTTTTCACCGATATCTAAATTCCACATCAGACGATATAATGAATGTGAAAGGACTTGCTCTTTTAGTTCCAGTCTCTCTCTTTTCGCAGACCCAGGACCTTTTCTTTCTTTGCGGTATGCAACGGTACGCTGTATAGACATCACTTTTTAGGCATACCGATTTCAGCTCTTCGGTAGTAAACACTTTAAACTGATTAATACCGGCACCTTTTTATTACATTTTATGGTGAGTACCGGCACCTTTTTTTTTTAAATAGAAGAGAGCCCTGCACACAACCACACAAAAAGATTATTTACGGCTTTACTCAGTAAATTTAGCACGTTACCACTGAGACTCTATATAAGCTTAAGATAGAATCACACATGCTGCAAATATAGAGTTTGTAGAATGTTGTCTAGTTTTAAAATGTAGAATTAACTCATTTATTCGACCCCCTTTTCGATCAGTTCCAGCAGGTGGGCATTTTGTTTAATGTGCAGTATCTCCCTAGTTGTGTGAATTTGTTTTGGATGTTTAGATGTCCAGTTCTCATCATGGGTTCTGGATCCTTGGAGGGGGGGGGGGGGGGGTCGTTCAGTCAAGAGTAAATCTACCTGAGAGGCAAGAAATGAAGAGTCTGCATACAAATAAGTCAGATCTGTCTCATTCAGAGTAATTGTCATTTCCTGACTCAATTACATGAGTAGATTTCAGTGTATCTGTGAAGGTACAAAAGTGAGCTGTAGTCACACAGTCAACAGTTCAGGATGTGCTAGGTCTTAGAGTTCACATACCCAAAGCATGCTCTACTGGTGTTAGTCTACACATCATTGGAGTCTCCTGTGTAAGCTGTCACATTGACTAGCCACGTTTCTGTAAGTCTGCATTCAACTCAAGTCTATGTTCTTGTCAGGTGAACATGTATCGTCATAAGTCTGGTTGTTTGAAGGTAAAGTTTGGTCGGTCAGCATTAATAATTCTTTACATTTCTAACATTGAATAACATTCAGCAGTTATTTGTTTTGTTCACCAGCTGTTATCTCCGGTAGAACATTCTGGTTTTTTGTCCACTTGTAGACTTTAGTCTTGTTCAAGAATCTGAGTTGTATGCATGCACATCTGGTTTACATATCTGGCTTATTTGTATGCAGACTGCTGGTTCCTCACCAGGAAATACCCCTAATTAGTAGATTGTATGACATGCTTGTTATGGGACAGTGGGTCTGTAGTGGGTCTGTTTTTTCTCTCTCCCACAATGGGGCCCTGGAACCCACACTGGGATTTGTATACAATAATCTTTTGCCTTTCCAGACGACAAAAGTGGTCATGTCTGTCCACAGATCTGTTGTGTGTATGTAGGAGTGAGTGTTCTGGATCTGTTCTGTTGATATCTCTTCCTGAAACCGTCAGACACTATCCAGCATGATATCTTTGTCAGTTTCTGCCCCTCCTCTTTCTAATCTCTCCAGTGGCCATGGTGTTTCTTCTTCCTCCTCCTCTTCTGCCCCTCTTCCTCTTTATTTTTCTGCTGCTGCTCCTCCTCCTCTCCTCTATTCTTCTGCTCCTCCTCCTTCCTCTCCTTGTTGTAACTGTTTTAGTTCTCTGTGTATGTACTGTGTGAATGTGTTCTGACTATGATTGTGTGTATGCCTGTTTATGCTGTGTTTGTGTCATCTATGTGCGCCTGTGTGTGTGTAAGCATGGTGTATATATGTCTATGATTGTGTGTATGCCTGTTCAATATCTGATGACAATTGCGGAGAAGTCCTCTCGCTCTGCCTATCCTCCAAGGGACCAGACAGAGGAAACAACCCACTGACCGATCTACCCGATCTAACTCGGAGGCCAGGAAGACGCAGACAGTTACTACCGAACCACAGGAAGATGCCCCGACTACCAGTGAGGCCCTGAGTGACGTTCCAGCGTCACCTGAACTAACACAGCCAACTCCACAAACATCTCCAGATCGACGAAAGACAGGCAGCTATGAATTTCCTGCCACAATATTTCTACGACAGACCAGCTCCAGCCGGACAGCAATCACTACACTGGCAACGCTAACATTGATCAATATGCTGGAGATCATATTAGAAAAAGGGCAGTTGTAAAGATTAGGAGAACTCGTGAAGGAGTGATAGCTTCACTAAACAGAACCAACCGCACCTCAGACATGCTTGATGACATCCAACACGACGGCAAGAAAGCACTCCGACTATCCGAGGAGATAACTGTGACGGCTACAATCTTCCAGAATATAAGACGCTGGGTGATCCGAAGAGTCAACCTGCAATGGAGCAACGAAGAAATTATGCAACAAATAAGGAAAGAAAACCCCAATGTCAACATCAACCAAGCAGAGAGACTGGGCTCAAAACGGCATCCATTGCCAGTGGCGGTGATAACATCGGAAGGAGAACACATCCCGGATAAAGTCTACCTAAATCAAGAATGCAAAGACCAGAGCAATACGTGCCACAGGTGATCCAGTGCTCTCGTTGCCAAAAAGCATGGCACTCCCGGGCCACTTGTGTGAGCGAACATGAAGTATGCCGATACTGTTCACAACCCCATGCCTTCAACAATTGCCCGCTGGCAAAGCTGGACACAGACTTTAGGTCTCCCAATCTGAACAGGAAGTGCGCAAACAGCACAGCACCAGATACCTGGGGTGCCCTTATCTGCAACAATGCAGAGAAATAGCAACCACGGCCATACGGGAAAAGATTCCATACCATGAGGCCCGCAGAAGACACGAAGCAACCCAAGGCATAACTGCAGCCATTACCACCAAATTGAGCAACGAGGTGGCTCAACTCAAAAGTGACATCCAAGCTCTCAGAGACGAGAAAGAGGCATCCAAATCCCAACGAGATGAAGACAGAGATGAAATAACAGGCCTGAGAGCTATAATGCAGGCGACTCTTGACACCCAGAAACAGATGACAGCAGAGATGACGAAATTCAAGGAGGACATCATGAATGCACTGGCCACTATCCAGACACAAAAGGAACAACCAACTAAAGCAAGGGAAGACGAGGCGGGCATCAATAATCTGCGGGATAACCAACAACTTCTCGCGAAAGAAGTCGCAATGATCAAGAAGGCACTGGCTGAAACAGGAAAAGTTACGAAGAGCATACGAAGAAAACAACAGACTTAATAAGGAACTGCAAGCAACCAACAGAGTGATGGAAGAAAGAGAGAAAGCACGGAAAGAGGCAACAAGAAGGCAGCAAATACAGGGAGCCGAGACCCAGAAAAAGCCACATCAAACACCAGATAAGAAAACTCCAACGCCGCTGATGAAACAGTTTGCGGTAGAAACTACTAACCAAATAAACCAACGCATCAGGGAGCTGGAGGACCCGAACTTCTTTAACTCAGAACTGCAAGATGATGATGTTCTCTGGTCACACCAGAGGAACCATATCGACAGCCAAAACCTGAAGTCAAACAAGGTCGACACCGTTACCTCAAACACTAATACCAGATACGACACAACCAAGGCCAAAATTACCGAAACCCTATGTAGGAGTAGTACTCTACAACAAGGATACAAGAAAATCACCAAATAATACCAGACCTCACCAGTATTGCCATCAATACCTGCCCAAGTCAATCGACCGCCGGTCCTTATTAGGATAGGCAATTTACTTTCCCCGGAAACAACAAACAGCCAAGGAATACCACAATAAATCGATTCAACATCCAATCATCTTGAGCGCAGCACTGGGCCAGCCAAATTACAAAAGCAACAGCAAGAGCGGAAACCACAACAAATAGAAAGCGACAATATTGAACACAATCCAAAACCAAATGAGATCGAGACCAGAAAAACGTCACCACAAATATAGCTGAAAGGAAAGTGAGCAGAAATATGAGCGGACCTAGCTGAAAGTGGTCAACGAAAGAGAATTTGAATTTGTATGCCTGTTTATGCTGTGTGTGTGTCATCTATGTGCGCCTCTGTGTGTGTAAGCATGGTGTATATATATATATATATATATGCTTGCATGAGTCTGCTATGTGTATTTTTGCATGTATATTTAAAAATATGCATTTATTATCCATGCCTTTGTGTTTTTAATTTACATTTATACAATGAATTTTGAGATATGATTATAAAATGCTTGATAGATAAAATGCCACTACCGTATGAAAGATGAATACTTGGAAGGGTCGAATGTAAGATGGACTTGCGTGCCCAATTTGTAACCCTTTAGAAATAGTTTGTTCATTTGTTATTTTTCTTCATCACCATCATCATCTTTTTCGTTTGCTCCTTCTCTTCCTGCTTCGTCTCCTCGCCATACTCCTTCTTTTGCATCCCCCCTCCCCTCCCAGTGGTGTTTGGCACATTGTATTCTGGTTTAAAGCCAGGCTGTGATTTCTGTGCCTTTCAGCTCAACTCATCCAATTTCAGACGGTACTTAGTCTCCATTAAAGACATGCTAGTTAAGGGTCTACTCCCTTTCCCCAAGATGGTCCCCGAAACTCAGTGGAGAGGTGTTCTTTCTTGTAGTTGCACTTAGGGCTTTTTTCTAAATTTGTTTCTTTGTTTTGTTTTGTTAGGTATCATTATTTTCAGTGCTTATGTGGTAGGCACTTTATGGTGGTCTGGTTTTCTCTGGTTCTTGGCATCCCATGCCTGTCATGGTGGTATAATTCTCTCCTATCCAGCATGCATGTCCAGACCATTGTAACTGTGACTGATCCACTCGGGTTTGTAGGGACTCGGTTTCAGCATCATGACATATTGTCTGGTTTTGAACCTTGCTCTCTTCTTGTCACTTGGACTAACTACCTTTCTCAGAAGCAGGCCTCCTCGAGCTGTTGTCACTGCCAGTGACTCACACTCATAAGTCAGGGCTGACACATAAGTAGAATGGTATACAGTCATTTTTGTCCTCTTGCTCTTTTGCTAAAAAACAACCTTGATTTATGCAGCATCAAGTTAAAAAGATAACTGATTGTTTGGTTGGATCACTTATATAAGAATTGAATTCGTTGTCATTTAAGAAGCCCATGGAATGCCCATGCCATCTTTGCAGAAATGTTTCCTAAAAATAAAATTGACGAGAATATTCAACTGTTATACTAAGGGCATAGTTAATTCACTGTTTTAATGACACAATGTTAGTAAGATTATCTGAATATTCATAGTACAATTCCTGTCTTAATCACAGCCCAGAAAGATGTACATTTTTGAAACATTTATGCAGATTACATATTTGTTCTAAATAGATAATCGCCGGATTTATAAAAAAGCTAATATATACTCTGAGAATACTATAAATCGAAATTATAACCTTGAGGGTTGAATGGGTTATTTTTGTGAGAATTACAACTGCATTTAAGAAGCCTGTTGTTAGTTTTTTTTATGAAACACACATTCAGTTATTATTAGCATTTTTAGATCATTGTTCTTACTGCCCTGGTCATAGGTATGACACCCCACCTTCTCCTTCGGGGAAAAAATAGTTTTTTCCTGAGCTAGGACTGTCCGCATCGAGCATTGATAGCATAAAATTAGTACGAACAGTGTTTTTATGAGCAGCTTTTTTGTGTGTGCATGTTATTTTTATGCCTCAAAAATGGTGCTGTCTGGCAGTTTATGTCACTAACCTTCTGTATTCTGTTGTTGATTTCTCTGTCCATTTCTGTTTCTCCTTTTATTTTACTCATGTTATTCTTTTGGTATGTTTCAGAGTAACATGGCTGAGGAGGTAACAGTCCCTGGGAATACAATACCTGAGTTGGTTGAGCACTGGGGCTCCACGGCTGAAAATGAAACCCCAGCTTTTGTCAGTATTCACGCAGATGGTGATAGACGGACACTCACTAGGAAGGAAGTTCTCGATATTTCTAAACGATTTGCATACAAGCTTCACAGTTCTGGTATCAAGAAGGGGTATATTGTTTGTAACACATTACCAAACTCACTAGAGCGTGTGGTCTGTGAGTTTGCAACTCAGTTTGTAGGTGCAGCTTCTCTCAACGGCCAGGTTATGCGCTCTGATGGCGAGGATTTCTTTGAAAGTTTGAGAGTTTCAAAGTGTCAGGCTGTGATCATCGACCCTGATGTGGCCAAAGGGGCTAACCAGATTTTGTTCAATGGCAAGCCATATAACGGTGAGCATGTGTTGAAACTACCACAGTGCGACCCTATAGAAATTATTGTGTGCCGTCGAAATGATGACAGCAGTGAGGACGATTTTATTTCAACGATGAAGAATCCAGACCTAGAGCAGTTTCGTGCAGAGGTGTCTCCAGAAGACCTGGCGACTGTCATGACAACATCTGGAAGTACCGGCTACTCCAAACTGGTCAAACATTTGCAGTCAAATATATGTCATTTCTGCAAACAGGTCAAAGCAATTGAGCCATTTCAGAGCGGAGCTCGGTTCATTAACTGTGGACTTCTTGGCTGGGCAGGAGGCTACCCTCAGTGGTACCTCTCTTGTGGGGTCACACGATACTTTATAGACATGCACGACGGACCTCCGTCTGACACAGCATCACTTGTATGGAGAACCATGACGCAGGAGAAGATCATCTATGGTTTTCTGTCCCCCCTGTTTGTCAATACCATCTTAACGAAATGCCTCTGGAAAGAGTCAGAGTGGAGACCAAAGGTTTTATGTCTGGCAGGGCAGCCGGTGAAGAAGGAGTCAATGGAGATAATCGGGAAGATTTGTGATGCTGTGGACGTGAACTATGGCATGACGGAGTGCAACCTGGTGGCCTCACACCGGATTGTGGATCCTAATGATTATGTGGATGGATGTGTTGGCTATCCAGGTTATGGGGTCAAGCTAAAAATAGTAGACGCCAATAAGCAGGTATGTATTTTTTTTTTATTGTTTAGAATTTGCTCGCCGCAGATCAGAAGGTCCTGGGTTCGCTCCCTGGCGGTGCCAGACTTTAAAAAAAAAAATAACCTTGACTCCCAGTTCGACCCAGCCTTGAGTGGGTACCGGGTCCAGTCCTGGGGAGTAAAGGTGGCCAGTGTGATGCTGACCACATCACCCATCTTGTTCCGATTGGTCTATTAAATATAGGTCTAGCCCTATATGCCCTGTACGCCTAAAGGCGTGGAAAAGGGTCCTTTACCTTTACTTTACTTTGTTTCTGGTTTTATTGACCCCCATGTGGCCAAGCAAGCCAATTTCTTGAGGTCTCGGAGATAAAGTTTTAGAAAAGAATCCTTTGAATTCCTTGGACAGCCAAAGCGAGCAACCCAGAGACTTTGAAAAAGGCGAGGACTCAAAGACAGCATGTCACAAACTCAGTCATCATTTTTTTTTTGGCTCCTGTTATGAAAAGAAGGAATCTAAAATATGTTGTGACCACTGGGAAAGTCTGCAGAAAAATAGACATAGGAAGACTAGAGACAATTCATGGCAGCCTTCTGTCATAAACTGATGCATGTTTTAAGATCGCAGATTGTGGACAGATATGATCGCCCACGCTAGTCAACAAGGCACTTGATGATGATGATGTGGCTAGAGATACCAGTCAAAGAATGGAGAGCCAGGGCAAAATAAGTAGCTAGATTCTTGTGGCCAAATTGTATGATCAGTTACTCAGTCATGGTTCCAACTTCAGGGCAGATGGGTCAACCCATAAATTCTTGATTCCTGTGCCAATGAAAAACCACAACATTTGAAAAGTCAGACAGACCGCTCACACATGCATTGAATGCATAAGGCAGCTGCTAGAGGTGCCCACATCAACAGTCTGTTGCAATTAGAGCAGTTCACTGTTGATGGCAGTAGCAGGAATACACACATTACTGCTTAATGGCATACCACCAGTTCTGAATGCATCTGCCTGAGGCAAAGAACTAACAGTCTGCACTCAAATAATCTAGATCTGTAAAACAGATGAGCATGCAACACTTAGGTTCTGGAACCAGACTGAAGTCCTGAAGTGGACGAACAACCAGAACTTCCACCACAGTTAAGAACTAGAGAGTATAAAGAAGAAGAAGACTGCCAAGGATATTTTCTGATGTCCCTTTGACCCTAGATTGACCTGGATTCTCAGTTCAGTTCTAAAAACTTTGCATTGATGAGGTTGGAACCCAAGACCTATAGGTTGGCAGGGATAGAATCTATCCACTGTTAGCATCTAACCAATGTTTGAATCAGAGCTTTTCAGTTCTGTCAGTCCCACGTAGTATTTGATCTTCACCATCATCATTATCCTCTTGTGCAATTATATTCCTCCATTCCATTCTTTCAATCAGTTGAATGTGATAAAGGGGATTCAGTCCAACACTCTTAGCCTCTCTCATCAACATTCACCTCAGGGTTTCTTTGTACACCCTGGCTTCCTCAGTCCCTTTATTTCTAATTGCAGCGCAAGTTTAGTGATTCCCTGCTCATTTCTTCTCAGAATGTGTCCAACATAACACCATCTTCTATGTCTTTTAACTGTTGATACCAGTGGCAGCTCAGACATTTCTCTCATCATTTTTTTCAGGCATTTTTGGCTTCAGGTGTTGTGACGTGAGTGTGAATCTGTTTTTTTTTTTTTTGGTACCTTAGCGCAGTGTTTTTCAACTGGTGGGCTGTGGTCCACTGATGGGCTGTGGGCCTCAGAATAGTCCAAGTGGGCTGCCTAAAATGTCTGTGTTGTCATGTAACGGTAGGGAAGGTAGTTGTTGTCTTTCAGGATTGTAATCTGTGGGATTAACACCTCAGATAAGAGAATCAGCCCAAAATTTTAATTTTATGAGACTATTTAACAATTAAACAACTGTCTACGCTTGTTTTTGTTTTGTTTTATTGTTTCTGTGTTAAGCTGGCTAGCTGAAAGGTGGGCTGCACAACAATGTCCAATTTTAGTGGGCCCTGGTGTAAGAAGGTTCTGTGTTAGACTAGCTGACAGGTGGGCTGCACAACAATGTCCAATTTTAGTGGGCCCTGGTGTAAGAAGGTTCTGTGTTAGACTAGCTGACAGGTGGGCTGCACAACAATGTCCCATTTTAGTGGGCCCTGGTGTAAGAAGGTTCTGTGTTAGACTAGCTGACAGGTGGGCTGCACAACAATGTCCCATTTTAGTGGGCCCTGGTGTAAGAAGGTTCTGTGTTAGACTAGCTGACAGGTGGGCTGCACAACAATGTCCCATTTTAGTGGGCCCTGGTGTAAGAAGGTTCTGTGTTAGACTAGCTGACAGGCGGGCTGCACAACAATGTCCCATTTTAGTGGGCCCTGGTGTAAGAAGGTTCTGTGTTGGACTAGCTGACATGTGGGCTGCACAACAATGTCCCATTTTAGTGGGCCCTGGTGTAAGAAGGTTCTGTGTTGGACTAGCTGACAGGCGGGCTGCACAACAATGTCCCATTTTAGTGGGCCCTGGTGTAAGAAGGTTCTGTGTTAGACTAGCTGACATGTGGGCTGCACAACAATGTCCCATTTTAGTGGGCCCTGGTGTAAGAAGGTTGAGGAACACTGGTGGTCTTGGAAAATAAAACTTTGATACAGAAGCTAAGAAGTTATAGTAAAAGTTGAGATAAAATGGGTTAAGAAGGATGGGACAGAAATCAGTACTTTATAAAGATGAACCAATGAACATATGTGCAAGTCCACTGGTTTTATTCTTTTTCATGTGCACTTTATCCTCCAGTGGAGCATAGGCTTTCAACCAACTCAAGCCATGTCATCCCATCTTTTGCTGTAGAATTCAAATCACCACGACCTTCCTGTCGTATTAACTTTTGTCTCTAGTTCCCTTCTCTGTAAGTTTTTGTTGTTGGGGTTTGCCTTTAGTCCTGGGGTAAGTCCTAGGTGCTGAGAGTTAATCCGTCACTTTGTTGTTCTTCTGTTTGTGTGTGCAGGTGGTACCCAGCGGGACAACAGGAGAAATTTTGGTCTGGAGCCCAGCCCTGAGTCCAGGCTACATGAACAATGAGTCAGCCACTGCTTCTGCCTTCACAGACGATGGCTGGTTTTGCACCGACGATGCTGGCTATGTGGGTAAAGACGGGAAAATCTATGTGGAAGGTCGGCAGTCGGACAGTATTCATCGTGGAACATACATCCTCTACCCAGGATGGCTGGAGAAGAAGATGAGGGAGGTGTCAGGGGTGAAGGACATTGCTATAGTGGCTGTGCCCGACAGGGTGCTGCACCATGAGATCTGCGCTTGTGTTGTGGTCAGTGGCGTAAAGGGTGTTGTTGCAGGATTTTTACACAAGACTATTAACATGGGCGCTGATTTGTCAGCATCTTCCCCCAACCAGCTCGATTCAAGGGGGAGTTCAGACAGCCGGGCTTAGTCATCAACAACCAGTCTCAGTCTCTCCCAGCAGTTCTATTGCAGATTTGGGTGTGTCCTTGATGACTTTGACAGAAGATGGAGAAATAATACGGGATATGAATGTGGTTTTGCTGGAGACGCGGCTGCGAGATTTCGCTGATCAGTCAAATGTTCTGTATAAGGATGATGCCCAGCGAATGGTTCCCCAGTATTATGTGTTCATGGAAGCATTTCCCACAACCTCGACAGGGAAAATTAGCCGGAAGGAAATCCGAGCCTTGGCTGCATCAGCTCTTGGGTTGTAGCTAGTCACTTATTTGTTGTCTTGAGTTTATTTTGTTTTTTTCAAAAAGAAATAAAAATATATATTTAAGAAATATACATCATTACAAAATTTTGTAAGGGCATTGTGTACATAGTAATAACTGTTAATGTTACTTGTAAGTAAAAAAAATGTTACTTGTAGTTAAAAAAAAAAAAAAGATTTGTAATTTATACACAGTAATTTATACATTTTATTTCATTCCATTTTCATTTGAAATCAGATATGTTTGATATGTGAACTTTAACTTAGCTGTGAAATTGTTTACTCACTACTGTATTTCACATTTAGATCTTATTTATAATTAATTTGTCTATTTTATTGTTTATTTGTAAATTAATTTATTTATTCAGCACTTTTGTTGTGATTAATCAAATAAACTATTCAATGCATGTATTGTATTTTATAATTTAGTTGACTTTCAGTTGGGTGCTTTAACTATTTCGCCTCGAGAAAGTTAAATTGGTCATAGAGAAAGTTAAATAAGTCATAGAGAAAGTTAAATAAGTCATAGAGAAAGTTAAATTGGTCATAGAGAAAGTTAAATTGGTCATAGAGAAAGTTAAATTGGTCATAGAGAAAGTTAAATTGGTCATAGAGAAAGTTAAATTGGTCAT
Source organism: Candidula unifasciata (assembly GCA_905116865.2). Classification (NCBI taxonomy): domain Eukaryota; kingdom Metazoa; phylum Mollusca; class Gastropoda; order Stylommatophora; family Geomitridae; genus Candidula; species Candidula unifasciata. The sequence goes on from CAJHNH020002577.1 coordinate 100,712, forward strand.
AAGGACGTGGGAATTCCTGGAAAAAATATTGGAAATTTTTTTTACACAGGTCACAATTAAAAAATTTTTTTATTAGTTATTCTTTCCTCTTGGGCCTTGGGCACAGCATAGGGCAGAGTTCATAGCTGTTCATGTCTGGTGGGTCATTGCAACCTACTTTAGGTCTTGGATGTTTGTTAGGCCCATGATTGAGCCTTTCCTGATGATGTTTCTATGTAGTCTTTCTTGGTCTTCCTCGCTTTCTTGTCCCTTCCGGTGTTTTTAAAATTGTATTCTTCTTTTTCTTCAGCATTCCAAGCCCTTGAAACCATTGCTGCAGATATTACTCGCCTTTATTCACTCTCTTGTTGGCCTTCTCTTTCCAGTTGGTTACACCAAGTGTTTGCAGGTCTGTCTGGATATTATCTCTCCATCGTCTTCTTGGTCTGCCTTGTGGTCTACGACCATTTATCTCCCTCGTTTAAACAGTTTTTACATCTGTCATGTGACCTTTTTTCAATATGCCCCAAAAATTTCAGTCTATAGCTCTTATGATGCCAGCGATCAAAGGTCATCTGACATTCTTTATAAAATTGTATTAGCCTACATTCAGACAAGTTTAGAGGGAATTGACTCAAGAACTTGGTAACCACTCGCAAGGTTGATGGAAAGAAGGAAAATGGATAAATATTTGGATAGCTTATCCATAAGGGGGAGTCGGCGTGGCATAGAGGCTAAACGCTCGCCGCGGACTTATCCATATGGATTTGGGGATCTTTGTGGAGAAGTGATCAAGCTGTTTGCCTGGTGCTCTAAAGATCATGGGTTTTATTTCATGGCTGCACCGTTTAGTTTATGATTGAATTTTTACGAAGATCCCTAAAGATCGTCGCCAGAGCTACAGCTAGCCGTTATGTGGAGAGAGACCGAGCCATATGTGATAAAACCTGGTGCAAGGAAGTAGATCCTCTCGATTTTAATTTCAACTTATCCATATGGGTGGGGCGAGACAAAGACACTAATTTGTGACTATTACTCTGGTGACTGTGATGTGTGGGCTGGTGAAGAATGACAACTTATCGGCTCGGCACATGATTATGTGTTAACTCTTTGAGTCCTAGAGGATTTAGCATCACAGGCCCAAGGGGTAGTCAAAAGAGACTAAAATCAGTGCATCATGCGTTCATTGGGCTTCAAGGCAGTAACCTATGAATGTATGATGCGTTCCTTGGGACTCAGAGTTAAGATTGTGGTGATTTTAGAGTTGGATGTTTTAACCCTGTTTTCCGAGACTAAATCTAGTCACATCTGGTTGTGTCACTGTCGATACATCGGCCTGTTCTTAAAAAGCTTAGTTAAATTCCACTAGTTCTATGTATGTCAGGCTAAAAAAGATTTCATGGCACACCTACCATTAAAGCGGTTGAATACTTAGGGAAAGAAAAAAAAAGTGCAAATTTAATGTTCACTGTTTTTAAAGTGATAATGAAAAACTTTGATTTTATT
>CAJHNH020002578.1:0-50000 GCA_905116865.2 Candidula unifasciata
AAGAACAGTCTTTGCAATCGAATGATGTCTCTCCCCCTACCCCTCAATGTTCCTTGAAGAACAGTCTTTGCAATCGAATGATGTCCTCTCCCCCTACCCCTCAATGTTCTTTGAAGAACAATCTTTGCAATCGAATGATGTCTCTCCCCCTACCCCTCAATGTTTCTTTGAACAATCTTTGCAAATGCTCCTCTCCCAGGTCTTTGCAATCGAATGAGTCTTTGGCCGAATGTCTCCCCCCTACCCCTCAATGTTCTTTGAAGAACAGTCTTTGCAATCGAATGATGTCTCAAAACACACCTAATCCAAGCTAGCTTACGACGTCTCACCACTGCCAAGAGAGGCTTACGACGTCTCACCACTGCCAAGAGAGGCTTACGACGTCTCACCACTGCCAAGAGAGGCTTACGACGTCTCACCACTGCCAAGAGAGGCTTACGACGTCTCACCACTGCCAAGAGAGGCTTACGACGTCTCACCACTGCCAAGAGAGGCTTACGACGTCTCACCACTGCCAAGAGAGGCTTACGACGTCTCACCACTGCCAAGAGAGGCTCATGATGTCTTCTTATTTGGGGGGGGGGGGGGACTTTCTTGGGCATGTCAATATTGAAATTCAAATAGAGAAATCAAATGAATATTTGTGTAAGGCTTAATCTATTAGAAACAACGCTCAAGTCCCATATATCAGATTTGTTTGTTTGTTTGTTTGTTTTAGTATCCAAAGCCATGAGTTGTTAACCCTTAGGCTCGGTATTATGGATATCGCAACCTTTCGGCCTTGATTCCATTGTGAATACCGTAAATCTGGGAGAAATGTGGCTTTTCTGCCTACCCCCGGGAGTGAACCCGGACCACAAGGAGTTCGTCACCCGGTCACCGCGCAATCCGGTTAAGCCAACTATGCTAGAGAGCCGGGCTATCAGATTTGTTAAGTGCAAAGCAGCAGATGTACACTGTAATTTTATGACATCGGATTTACCAAATGAACTACTATGTACAGTTTTCTTCGTGTCGTGTTTGTTTAGCTGACGGGTGGTCCCAGAAATAATTTATTCTGTTTTGGTTGGTCGCGTGTGTAAACAGTTTGAGAAACACTGACACTGATGTGGCAGGCACAAAGCTTACCCTTCTCTTTTAAGTTCCCAACACACACATTAGTTCCAATCTCTTCATTATTTACACACACACACACACACACACACACACACACACACACACATACATTAGGTCCAATCTCTAAATTATTCACACACACACATACACACACACACACACACGCACGCAAATGAAAGTCTTAACTAAATAAACTACATACGCCCTGATAAGCGGCCGCCATATCTATTGGCTGATATATGTCAAAAGGTCTGTAATGGATGTACACATATGTAGTGTCTATCAACGTAAGGTCGATTACATTGAGTGTTATCTCAATTTTCCACACCTTTCAGGCGTATTGGGTATATAGGGCTAGAACTATATTTTATAGACCAATGGCACAAGATGGGTAATGTGGTCAGCATTTACTTCCCAGGACTGCACCCCGTACCCACTAAATGCTGGGTAGACCTAGGAGCCAAGGTCATTTGTGAAAAAAGACCGGCTTCACAAGGGAACGAACCCACCACCTTCTGATTTGCAGGAAAGCGTCTAGCCTCTCCTCCACGGCGACTCCAAATTAAAGTATGACTTTTAAATATGTTCCTCGACGGATGGGAGGTAACTGCAGAGATTGACCATGTTGTTTAACAAATGAACTGTCTAAAGGTAACAAGTCAAGAACCCTGTTCCACGCCTTCGGGTGTATTGGGCATATAGGGCTAGACCTCTGTTTTATAAACCAGTGATGTGGTCAACACCACACCGGAATAGAACCACTGCCTTCCCAAAAAGCATGTCGTATGAGTCGACTAATTCTGGGGCTTCTTTCAAAGTCTGGGCGCATCTGCTTGAGAGGTGAGAACCCAAGTGTGTGTGCATACACATAAGCCGTATCTGTAAAACGTATGTGCACTCAGGCTCAGGAACACGACTAAAGTCAGGAGGTGGAAGAACAACTTGGAGTTTAAAGCCGGTAAACGTGAAGAAGACGAAAAAGAAGAAGAAGAAGAAGAAGAAGAAGAAGAAGAAGAAGAAGAAGAAGAAGAAGAAGAAGAAGAAGAAGAAGAAGAAGAAGAAGAAGAAGTAGCAGCAGCAAAATGGAAGGTGACTTTAAAGCCATTAATTTATGTATACAAATCAAGTAATCGATTCACCCACATTAAACGAACTACTATTTGCTGATGACTATTGCTTGTTCTACTCTGAAGAAGATAGACAGCAAGACCACATCAACAGGTTAAACTAAGCATGCAGTAAATACAACATGAAGATCAATGCAAACAAAACCAAAACAAGGGAAGTCATTCGAATCCCTGGCTCATTATACATACAGCTGAATGGTTCTGGTCTGAATCAAGTTAGGGAGTTTAAATATCTAGGAAGTATGATCACAGAAGATGGTAGAATTGACAGAGAAATAGAAACCAGATGTCAGAAAGCAAGTGCACTTATATACCAACTGTCACCATTATTAAGACATCCAAGCATAACTATGAGTGCCAAGAGACAGATTATGAATAGCATATTCATTCCAACATTAAGCTACCAGTGCCAAGTATGGAAACTATCTAAAGCCCATATACGCAAAATCACCACCTGCGAGATGAGATGCCTGAGAAAAGCAGCCAATTTAACCATCTGAGATCGAGTGAATAATGAAACTATCAGGCAAATTGTTGGAACGACACCTTGTACTAGATTCATCAATAAACAGCAGATCAAGTGGTTTGGCCATCTCGTTAGAATACTGCAAGATCGAATACCATCGCAAGCACTAATTCTCAGAAGGTCAGCTACAATCGCAAGAGGAAGGCCGCGAAAAAAATGGATCGACAAAATTAAAGACACTCTACGCTTTCACAGCATGACAATAGCCAGTGGCAGCCAACGTGCACTGGATCGCAAACTATTCCTCCCCAGGGCGCTTAACAGCAGAAGTAGTTTATGCTGATGATGATAGGGATTTATAGTTAAGTGAACTGGTGTTTGTATGGCGAATAAACTATCTAAAAGCACAGGACCCTTTTCTACGCCTTCTGGTGTATTGTACATATACGCTATACCTAAATGTTGTATACGAACTGGTTGGTAATGTGGCCAACACCCTGCCGGCCGCCCGTAATTCCCGTGACTCTATCTGGTACCTATTCAAGAGTACTTCGATCCGGGAGCCTAGTTCATTTTTTAAAAGAAAAAATGTCAGATTTTGTCAGGACGTCAATCCACGAAATTCGGATGCACGAGCGATCGTATCACTGACTACATCAAGTTTTACAGTCAAAAAGAGACTTCATTGCAAGGGGTTGGCCAAATCTTGCTTGGTGTCTTCCTAATGAGCCGCTTGCTGTCTGTTCAGGGCGCAGAAACAAGCACGAACTCCGTAGTTCCAGCTACGACGCACAGAGATTTATGAAATACAAGAGCTCACGAACAAACCCATGGAGTCCGAAACTGAAGCTACAACCTTCAGTGCGCGAGGTCAACTGCTTGATCACCTCCCGACGCACTCGCCCCCCCCCCCCCCACCACTTTTTTTGGGGTCCTACCCACTACTTTTTCTTTCTACCTTAATTCTTCTTCTTCTTCGTTCGACATCAGTCATGCTACACATTGAGTCCCGTCTGGGTCAAAAATAGGATTGTGCGTTTAAGGTCGCCACCGGTCCCCCATAGCTTCTCTCGCAATATGGATCCCCTGGGCCAGATCCACAGTCTTTGCTGGGAGAGGTAAGGGCAGTACTGCAGTATGTGCTCAGGGGTCTGTCTTTCTGCTCCACAATCACAGGCAGCAGATTCTTTTATGCCTATCCTGTTCAGGTGTGCTCGAAGACCACAGTGTCCAGTCCGAAGTCTAAAAATTGATGTTTGTTCTTTCCTGTTGAGTTTGTTTATGCTGTCACTCTATGGTCTGTAATCTCTATTCTGCTTTCTCCACTCCCGTTTGAAAGACTGCTTTAGTGCTGTTTTGGTTTCCTTGTAGCTGTGTGGTGGATGAGGTTGTGGAAGATTACTCCCAGCTTTTGCCAACTCATCTGCTCTCTCATTTCCTTGAATACCACAGTGGGCTGGTATCCACCGCAAGACCAGTTCTGCTTCCTTGGAGAGTAAGCCTATGTTGGTCCTTAGATCTGCTTCTTCCTTAATGATGTATAAAGTCATTGGTGGACAGGAACATATATGGTCCTGGGTTCATCTTTCTTCTTCTTCTTCGCGTTCAACAGCTGTAAACTTTAGTGGAAGGTTTTGGTTATTCGTTTATCTCCGGACGTTAGTCTTGTTCCAGAACCTGAGTGTTGGGTGCACATCTGTTTGACAAATTTGGCTTGCTTGTATGCAGACTCTCGTCTACCTGCCTCTCATGCACATGTACTCCGACGTAGAATGATAGCCCATTTAGTTGGCTCCTACGACATGCTTGACGGGGAGGCAGTGGGTCTATTCTTGTTTTCCCACACAATGAGGTCTCCGTGGCGAAGTGGTCAAGTCGTTTGCCTTGCGCTCTGGAGATCGTGGGTTTATTTCACTGTTGCGCCGTTTAGTTTACGAGTACAATTTTACTGAGACCCCAGAGGATCTTTGCCGGAGCTACGGAGCTCGTGTTTTGTGTGATGCTCTCGGCGGACGACTAGTGTATTTCTGCGGAGAGAGACTGAGACTATGGGATAAAACCCGATGAAAGAAAGTCGATTCTCTCGACATTAACCTTAACCTTGTGAAACCCCAGAACCCAACCGGAAATCTGAACCGTGATTCTAGTCATCAGTGTTAAACGTAGAGCCTTGAGCGCGCATGTCTATCGGCACGGCAGACGTTGATAATGACGATGCTGTTAGGGTGGACGATTCACATACCGCTGTATGACCGAACAGGTTTCGGGACAAAATAGAGTTAATAAAGTAGGTGAAGGATCTAATTCACGTCAGTAGTGCACTGGGCATGTACTGAAAAGACATATTTTTAAACAGACAAATGAAGGGTATGTGATCAACATTATACCGGCTTCGTTTAATTCTACGGAATTTTTTGGATACCTATTTTAAGCTGGGTCGACCAAGAAGCCAAGGATGGTTTTGACTAAAACAATTCTGACTCAACGCGGATTCGAACTTATGAACTTCAGACTGGAAGCGGAGCGTCTAACCGCTAATCCACCCCGGGAAACAACAAAGTACTATCACGGAGCGCCCTGGTATAGGGGCTAGACGGTGGTAGGTTAGTGGGTTCGAATCTAAATGGAGCCAGACTTTCTAAAAAAAAAAGACCTTAACTGCCAAGATGACCTAGTTTTGAGGTGGGTACCAAGTAGGGTCCTTATAACTATGGGTGGCTGGTTTGAGTTCACACCACCATCCACCCAGTGTTGATCGGTCTAAACATAATCGGCGACCGAGTCACCCACTGGATCGCCAGAAGACGACTTCGTCGCCGGTCGAGACAGTATTCGGGTCTGTCTCCTCTGATCGCATCAACACTGCAGGATTCGTTTTCATGGCTCTTGGTGGCGCGCAGTGCTAAACCATTTTATACGGCGCACATAACCTTGTCACAATTATAACCTAAAGCCCCCCTTTGTGGACGATTTTTTGGCAAAGTTTTCGGGAAAAAAGGCCTAGCCCTGCTTTTTCTTCTTCGTCCCCTTCTCTAGTCCCATATTGCCTTTTGGTGTCAGACCATCGAGTGTGAGACTTGGTATATGCTATACAGGAGCCGGTGTTCACAACCTTGGATCCCCCATGTGGGTTCCAGGGCCCCATTGTGGGGAAAACAAGAATAGACCCACTGCCTCCCCAAAAGATGTCGTAAGAGTCGACTAATTGGGGAGCTTCCTTTGAAGTCGGAGTGCATCTGCCGGAGAGGCAAGGAACCAACAGTCTGTATTCAAGAGAATGAGATCTGTAAAACTGATGCACACGCAACACTCAGGTTCTGGAGCAGGACTGCAGTTTAGTAGTGGACGAGCAACCAGAACTTTCCGCCAGAGTGTACAGCTGGTGAACGCGAAGAAAAAGAAGAAGAAGAAGACAACCTTGGATATTCCGTCTATCAAATGATTTGATTTGATTTGATTCAAGAACCGACATCGCAGCACTCGGGGCATTCACATAAGCGCTCCGTCCCCATCTTCAGCAGCCAGCAAAGAGTTCCCATACTAAAATAGTGATCAGTCTATCAATCGTTTGTGTGTTCAACCTCTGGCTTTGCATTCTTTTTGTTTTAGTGACAGGGTTCTGTGTGGTACAATATCTTATAGTAGTCTTTTGACATATATCCGAACCACATGATCTGTTGTTTCTTGATGTAGTTTAACGCTGGTACCATCCCAACTTCTTTCTCGATATCGTCCTTTCGAATCCTGTCTTATGACTCTATGCCCAACACGAGCCTCCTTTGTTTTATGAAAGTCAAGTAAACAATGGTGGAAGCATAACGTTGCTGTCATTAGTATCGATTTATAGTGTCCGAGCTCCACCCAAACTCATTCATTAATGCATGAACTTGTCAAACGGCTGAAGTACTCTTCCGTAGAGGACCCTATTGTAAAGCCATTCTTGTAGCTTTCTGCCAGTGGTACAAGAGTCGCACATGGGAAGAGATTTGGACCTCAGACAATAGTTTGTGGATGTAATATTCACGATTTCTTCATTGTTGAAACATCACGTCTTTGTTGTTGTTTCTTTACAAATCTGACTCGGATGAAACGATCAGTTTTCTGATAAGCTACGAGGTAGTTATAATAAAGCACTATGAACATACATCGAAGCAAATGGTAAATGGAGTTGCGGCTAGAGAGTCTTCATCAGCACATTACATAAATCGATTAAAACACATGTTCAGACACGAATAAACAAAATCACATCGCTGACGTATCCCCCATAGCAGTCACGTTATTGACCGGCCACACACCTTTATAATAAAAGATTTGTAATAAAAGGGGGCGAGTCACTCACCTTCATGCCTCCGCCAAAAACAAGGTCAAAAAGAAGTAGCGCCCTTCTCACCTCGTTCATTATACTAAACTGGGTCGATTTGTGAGACTTTATATAAATATCTGACCTCTAGAGGTCAGCAAAGAAGAAGGAGGAGGAGGAGGAGTAGAAGAAGTAGAAAAAGAAGAAAAAAGAAGAAAAAAGAAGAAAAAGAAGAAAAAGAAGAAGAAGACTAAAGAAGAAGAAGAAGAAGAAGAAGAAGAAGAAGAAGAAGAAGAAGAAGAAGAAGAAGAAGAAGAAGAAGAAGAAGAAGAAGAAGAAAAAGAAGAAGAAGAAAACAGACGAACTAGAGAGGAGAAACAAGAAAATACAAATACAGCAGCAGCAGTAGTAGTAGTAGCACAGCAACACCGGCGGCTGCATCATCATCATCATTATCAGCATCAGTAGTAGTAGTAGTAGTAGTAAAAGAAGAAGAAGACGATGAGGAACAAGAAGTTGGAAAATGCAAGAGAAGTAGAAAAATAGAAAGACGTGAATAAGAAGGAGGAGGAGAAGTAGAAGTAGAAGAAAAAGAAAAAAGAAGAAGAAGAAGAAAAAGAAGAAGAAGAAGAAGAAGAAGAAGAAGAAGAAGAAGAAGAAGAAGAAGAAGAAGAAGAAGAAGAAGAAGAAGAAGAAGAAGAAGAAGAAGAAGAAGAAGAAGAAGAAGAAGACAAATAAGAAGAAGAAAAAGAAGAAGAAGAAAAAGAAGAAGAAAGAGACGAACAAGAGAGTTAGGAGAAACAAGAAAATACAAATACAGCAGCAGCAGCAGTAGTAGTAGTAGCACAGCAACACCGGCGGCTGCATCATCATCATCATTATCAGCAGCAGCATCAGTAGTAGTAGTAGTAGTAGTAGTAGTAGTAGTAGTAGTAGTAGTAGTAGTAGTAGTAGTAGTAGTAGTAGTAGTAGTAGTAGTAGTAGTAGTAGTAGTAAAAGAAGAAGAAGATGATGAGGAACAAGAAGTTGGAAAATGCAAGAGAAGTAGAAAAATAGAAAGACGTGAATAAGAAGGAGGAGGAGAAGTAGAAGAGGTAGAAGAAAAAGAGAAAGAAGAAGAAGAAGAAGAAGAAGAAGAAGAAGAAGAAGAAGAAGAAGAAGAAGAAGAAGAAGAAGAAGAAGAAGAAGAAGAAGAAGAAGAAGAAGAAGAAGAAGAAGAAGAAAAAAACAAAGAAGAAGAAGAAGAAGAAGAAGAAAGAGACGAACAAGAGAGTTAGGAGAAACAAGAAAATACAAATACAGCAGCAGTAGTAGTAGTAGCAGCACAGCAACACCGGCGGCTGCATCATTATCATCATTATCAGCAGCAGCATCAGTAGTAGTAGTAAAAGAAGAAGAAGATGGTGAGGAACAAGAAGTTGGAAAATGCAAGAGCAGTAGAATAATAGAAATACGTGAATAAGAAACAAGTAGAAAAATAGACAGAAGGAGAAGAAGAAGAAGAAGAAGAAGAAGAAGAAGAAGAAGAAGAAGAAGAAGAAGGACTGGATAGGAGGGGTGGTGGTGTCGATGATGATGACGATAATGAAAAGAAGATACATCATTCAAGTCCTGGATTTAGTTTAAATATGTATAGGTATGATATAGTGTATATATAAGATATAGTCACGGCTCTTGACGTATCTCCAAATCAAAATGTTATCTAAAAAAAAAAAAAAACCGATATCATCTGTCGACAGACGACGCAGGGTATAAACGCACTACTGTCATAAAAGAACATGAACATGTATAGTGAAAGCAATCACGATATACTTAGTCATACAGCAATTAATCTGACGATACGTATTTTATCTCTGCTTGAGATTCCATAGATAGTTAATGAAATGTCAAAGGTCTGGGGTATCACTGGGTTGTAACCTTGCTGCGGCTGCCTCAAGTACACTTAAGTCAAGTTTGTCAATGTTTTCATTTTTTGCTTAGCTGTCAATGTTCTGTCAGTCCCTGATCAGGCCTGACCTCAATGTCACGTTGACGTTTCGTGAGCCAAACCAAGGCTGCATGGTTATTTAGGTCGAGACCAAAAAAAATTTATATATACATATTTAAGCCCTATAGGTTGGATTATGTTGTTCAAAATTATTTTTAAAGACTGTTTAATGTACGTAAATTTATATTAATTTATTTAAAAAAAAATAAAAATAATATAGTTAACATGTAAATAATTTTATGAGTTGATGCTTTACCCAGTAACTTATGATGCCATTATTACTTACTCCACACATTAAGTATGGTGGTAAGAATACATAAATGTGATAATTATGAGATAAATTGATTAATGTATTTTAATCTACTGACATAAAATGGAAAAGGGGCGTACTTGTCTCGTGATGGGCTGTGTGAAAAACTACCTGTTGAAACAAAACGAACTAACCTGCCTATATTTGTTAAATTTCGTTTGCTAATAACGAAATCACAGCTTATATTACAAATATACTGGTTCTTATTAATTAATAAAAATAGTTTTTGTCAGTTATATTATTTAATATGTTTAAAACTGCAACATATGTTGCTGTTATTGAAATAGTGGAAACATAAATGTTTTAATTTACATTGGTGACTTTTAAACTAGGCGGAGTACCTGGCACATGGCCTTATCGAAGCAGAAGTGACAGACAAGAACGGGGAGTCTCGATGTTGTAGTTGTTGTTTTACCGCTTCAAACAGCTATTTTAGGTAGGAAAATGACAAGTTCAGGCCATCGTCTTCTTGAGGTACTTAGCGATTCGAACTTAACCGCAAAATTTCAGCAGTTCTGTGGAATTCGAAGCCATATTTTCAACACTAGTGCAAATGGAAGTCATCGACATGCCGGCGAAACAGACAGGTTATGTAGTCTTAACGGCGATAAATTAGTTGAAAGTACTGGCAGCCCAGACAGTAAGTTAGTCTCTGATAATGATAGTCTTCATCTGTATTCTTCAAACCACAACAATCATATTTCAAATGGATTATTGAAAGAGCGGGGTGTACATAGGAAAAATGGATACCGCAACGGATTCATCAAGACAGAAGTAGGTGATCAAGTCACAAACGACGAAATTGTAGAAGACATACCGCAGAAAAATGGTAAAAACAGTACACAGATTAGTAAAGGAAAGGCAGGTGAACACGATGAAAGACACGCCAGCATAGTCTGTACACAACCTTACACGCTAGACTGTCCAATTTTATACTACATTTTTTGTTTAGGAGCGGGACTTGGAAATGAGTTGTTTTACATTCTGTTTTTCTCGACTTCATTATGGAACTTCGATAGCTTGGTGATTAGGAAAGTTCTGTGCGTGTGGTGTGTAATTATGTACATGGGCCAGGCTGCCAAAGACATCATTCGATGGCCCCGTCCGAGGTCGCCACCTGTTGTACGACTGGAAGAACGTTATGAGCTGGAGTTTGGGATGCCGTCCACTCATGCCATGGTGGGCATCGCCATACCTTTTGGAGTGATCGTGTTCATGTCGGGACGCTATGAGGTATTGTCTGGAAATGTGCATATGTAAATGTTTTCGTGTTTCAGTGCATGCATTATCATTATTCTATTGTGCTATTTAACAATTTTGAGACAGAGCCTTATGTGGAGTTTCAATACAAAAAAAATAACGCCTTCAGATATATCTATTTATTAAAAAAAACAAATAATCAACATATACAAAATGGCTCTCCTTGCAATAACAGTCACTAGTTGGACGGCGACGGCCGCTTAGTCGGAGTTCAGTCCCCTGGCTGCAGTGCAATTACGGAGTGGAAAAGAGGCAATGACATAATTAGGGTTTGGGTTAGGGTTAGGCAAATGTGAGTCGCAGCGCGTGTCTAGACGCCTTGTTGAACTCACTGTGTTTTGTGATTCGTGCCTTGTCCACTCCGTAATTGCACTGCAGCCAGGGGACTGACCTCTGACTAAGCGACCGTCGCCGTCTATGTAGCGACTGTTATTGCAAGAACCACAAAATCATATGTATTCGTATAGGAAACTGAAATTGAAGGAACAGTCAGTCACAAATGATATTCATTTCTGAGTAATAGAGCTATCAATTGTTGACCTGTTTGAAAAACAATTTTTTGTAATTAACTTCCGATTTCATTTGTATGAAAAGACTTTCTCAGCCATGACGGTACATAAAAAAATGAAACAGGAAAATTGATTGTATGTTAGTGCTTTGTCTATCTGAAGGAACGCTTTAGTCACATATAGCAGATTTCTCAACCTGTAAGCCTTTAAACAGCAGCTGATGTGTGTCGCATTAGTCAAAAATTATTATTTTGTTGCATCGGATTTAGCAAATAAACTGCCATGTACTTTTGTTTCTGTGTATGATTTGCTGTCAGCTGGGCCACGAAATAGTTTCCCTTATTTTAGTGGTCTGCTGGTGTCAAAAGTTTAAAAATGTTGCTCTGTTCTGTTCTATCCAGTGTAACTGTTTTGATATCATGTATTTGGAAGCAATCAAGTCCACTCACTGTCCAGCAGCTTTGGTCTCTCTCCACATTCTTCATCATGTTAGGGTTTATCTGGGACATCCTGTGTTTCTCAATCCATAGTATCCCATTTCAGTGCCTGTGTAGTCATTGTTCATTTCTCAAGATGTTTCATGTGGGACAACTTCTTTGTCTTTCGTTGATACAAGTGTTTGTCCAGACATTTATCTTTTTTTTCCCCGTCATATAACACATGCAGGGTATATACAAATAATCGCAGTACTTAGTAGGGCTGTACCGAATATTCGCTTCGTTCTCGCTTTGGGGCCGAATAGTGGGCCTGATAACTATTCGGTATTCGGCCGAATAGTTGCGGTTGGGCCGAATATGAATAGTGCTTACCTTACTCCCGTTTCTGCATACACTGTAATGGACTGAAATAACTCTCTTATTAACACAATAGTTGCTGTTGCCTAAGTCTGTCATAGTGGGGGAAACTGCGACCTGGTTGCCTAGTACAAACTGCATAAAATGCCAACCGCAGTGTGTGTGAGAGAGTGTGTGTACTGTGTGTGAGAGAGAGAGGGAGAGAGAATGAGATGCATTTTTCGTTCTTTCAGGGTGTCTTCGCCCAAATCAAATTTGAAGATATTGCTAACGAGAATATGAAGGTGCGTTCAAATTATATCGAACGAACGGCCGAGCGAACGATGGTTTTGAAAGAGGCAGGAGCCTCTAATCAAAAACATCAGAAGGAAACAGTCGTCATTTTTCAGCCATGATATGAGAAGAGGGAAAATTGAACTTTTAGTGACCACAGGAAAGATCTGTGGAAGGAGGGATAGAGCAAGACAACGATAAAAGATTCTTGATAGTCTTGTTGCATATCATGGAGGTGTGTCAGCACACGAACTAATACTTGCTGCAGGAGAAAGCAGATTGTGGAGAGACATGATCACCCATGCCTGCCAACAAGGCACCTGATGATGATGATACACTATTCGTATTCGGCCGAATAGTTGGTCCCACTATTCATATTCGGCCGAATAGTGAAAATCACTATTCGGTACAGCCCTAGTACTAAGTACAGATCTGGCGTGATGCTGACCACACTGCCCACCAAGTGTCGATTGGTCTGTAAACATATAAGTCTAGCCCTATATTCCCAATACACCTAAAAGCGGGGAAAAGGTACAGAACTTTTATAGTACAATTCAACATCAGATATATTATTCACTGTCTGGTTTTCCATCCTCTATCAGATTCTGCCACTACACACTTTGCGCGGGCAACAGAGTTCGTGCACTGCGCTGACACCACACACTTTGTTTGTGCAAAAGAGTTCGTGCACTGCGCTGACACCACACTTTGTTTGTGCAACAGAGTTCGTGCACTGCGCTGACACTACACACTTTGCGTGTGCAAAAGAGTTCGTGCATTGCGCTGACACTACAAAATTTGTTTGTGCAACAGAGTTCGTGCACTGCGCTGACACCACACACTTTGCTTGTGCAACAGAGTTTGTGCACTGCGCTGACACCACACACTTTGCTTGTGCAACAGAGTTCGTGCACTGCGCTGACGCCACACACTTTGCTTGTGCAACAGAGTTCGTGCACTGCACTGACACCACACACTTTGTTTGTGCAACAGAGTTCGTGCACTGCGCTGACATTCTTTAGACTCAGACCTTGAGTTAGAAGAAGAAAGGAGCACTTGTGGGTTACACCCGTGTGCCGCAATGTTGATCCATAAATAAAAATAAACGGGATATCCTCAGAATAACGGGCACTAAAGATGGTGGCCGCAAAATATCCTTTTGAGCCGCGGTCAAGTGACATAATTTGCGGTTTTCCTGTGATTTTCCGGCAACCACCGCCACGAGCTGCAGGAGATGAGGAAGCTGCTGCTCGTGGGTCCTAGTCATCTAGTTTAGCCCCACTTCACGCCGCGTGGGGAACTCATGGCGGTAGTCGCCGGAAAACTGCAAATTAAGTCTCAGGGAGTGCACAGTTGACACGTGACTGCGGCTCAAAAGGATATTTTGCGGCCACCATCTTTAGTGCCCGTTTTTCGGAGGATAGCCCATAAACTTTTATTTTACAATCCTTTAATCTGTAAATTGTGTCCACCTTGTTCAATGTCCCATCCAACCAGTCTAGTTCATTGACTTATTTTTTGTATGTTTGATCAGACTATGATTGGAAAACATCTTGTTTCTCCCAGTAGACACTTGCATTTGTTTTAAACAAAGTCTGAAATTAGCTTCTATCAAGCTCTTTTCCTTCTTGGAGCCTTCTGTCATAACATTTATACGGAAGGGGGGGGGGGGGGTTGTAATCTGGTAATCTTAGTTTCAGCTTTGTAGCAAATGGGTCACGCCATAGTTGCTCCACTCCTTTGCCAACGAAAAACACACAGAATATTTATCACAGTCCCTTGGGAAAGATTGACAGACTGCTGTCTAAGCATATGCACTAGCATACACACGCATTAAAAGCATACAGTAGCCATCCGAAGTGCTAACACAAACAGTCCGACATTAGAAATGCAGTTTCTTATGGATGGTAGCAGAAGTTACCAAGAGATCAGCAGCTGCACACGCAATCAATTTTAATCACATAATGGCACCACCAATATTGCGACAACAGGCATCGTATCATATTCTGAACCTACAATTCACACTACCACGTTGGTCACAGTAGAAAAACATTCCAAAAGAAATTAGCTCACAGTGTCACCCCATGCACTCACCTCAAAAGCTGGGCGACAGAACTATCCTTTCAGTCTACAAATGGAGCAAAAATGCACCGGCCACCGTCTGACATAAGTGGGGGTGGGGGATGGGTTGGGGGCTAATGGCCTATATGAAAGCTATTATGCAGTCTTGTCTCCCCATGTACCATACATCCTCACTGATGCTGGAAAAGGCCAGATTGTTTATCTGTTAGCAGTTTATGTAGAGGCAGCACATGCTCAGCATTACATGGGGCCCAGTTGCAGTGACACATCTCTGTCTTTGAAAAACTGTGACAGATCTGAGTGAAGTCTATTCTACCCTGTCCATAGTCTGACACATTGTCCATGGAAGCTCTATCCTGCAACTAAGGTGTTTAGTTACCACTTATCGTTTTAATAATGGAAGTCTTGTAAACATGTTGGGAAACTTGACTAATTAGTTCTGTCAAAGTCAAGAGTGTGTCTATCTGAGCGGCAAGAAACAAAGTCTGTATATAAATAAGCGAGATCTGTAAAATGGATATGCATGCAAAACTCAAGTTCTGGAACAGAACCAAAGTCTAGTGAGAATCGGATGAATAATGTGAACTTTTCAGCAGAGTTTACAAGGAGTAGACCACGTGTAGAAAATATTGGGCACTTTCGGCCGATCGTCTGCATCATAATTATTAGTCGTTTCTTCTTCTACGTGTTCATTGGCTGTAAACTTCAACAGAAAGTTCTGGGTGTTCATTCACCTCCGGACTTTAGTCTTGTTCCAGAAGATGAGTGCACACCCATTTCACAGATTTGGCTTATTTGTATGCAGACTCTTGGTGCTTTGCCCCTCAGGTAGAGGTCCTCGGACTTCGAAGGATGTCTTCAGTTATTTAGCCCTATGCTTTTTTGGGGGGATGCATTGGGTCTGGTCTGATCTTCCTCATTGTAGGGCATTGAAACCAACAGGGAGGTAGTAAACAAAGCAGGAGACTCACTAAATACAAGGAACAGTCACACACTATCAGCTTAAGAGGGAGAATATTGCTGGTTCATATTGCTACAGTTGTTAATCTTCTAATACAAGTTGGTTCTTATCTCCACAGTTTAACTGTTGTTTAGGTGTTACCTGCGCTGTGATCTGGAGCCTGTTAGTCAGCTTAAGTCGTCTCTATCTGGGCATGCACAGTGTCCTGGTAAGTAGTGTTTAGATGGTAGTCGTTCATTTGACTCTGTTGCACACCATTTGTGGAAGATGGTCATTCTTTTTACTCTGTTGCACACCATTTGTGGAAGATGGTCATTCATTTGACTGTGTCATACAGCGTTGTAGGAGATTGTGTTTGAAATGTGGTCATTCATTTGACTCTGTTGCACACCATTTGTGGAAGATGGTCATTCATTTGACTGTGTCATACAGCGTTGTAGGAGATTGTGTTTGAAATGTGGTCATTCATTTGACTCTGTTGCACACCATTTGTGGAAGATGGTCATTCATTTGACTGTGTCATACAGCGTTGTAGGAGATTGTGTTTGAAATGTGGTCATTCATTTGACTCTGTTGCACACCATTTGTGGAAGATGGTCATTCATTTGACTGTGTCATACAGCGTTGTAGGAGATTGTGTTTGAAATGTGGTCGTTCATTTGACTCTGTTGCACACCATTTGTGGAAGATGGTCATTCATTTGACTGTGTCATACAGCGTTGTAGGAGATTGTGTTTGAAATGTGGTCATTCATTTGACTCTGTTGCACACCATTTGTGGAAGATGGTCATTCATTTGACTGTGTCATACAGCGTTGTAGGAGATTGTGTTTGAAATGTGGTCATTCATTTGACTCTGTTGCACACCATTTGTGGAAGATGGTCATTCATTTGACTGTGTCATACAGCGTTGTAGGAGATTGTGTTTGAAATGTGGTCATTCATTTGACTCTGTTGCACACCATTTGTGGAAGATGGTCATTCATTTGACTGTGTCATACAGTGTTGTAGGAGATTGTGTTTGATATGTGGTCATTCATTTGGCTCATCACAAAGCACTGAGGGAGACTGGCATTAACTTCACATATCTTTTGCAGTGCATGATTGACTATGGTGGTGTGAGCTGGATATGGGCAAGAACGGTGGTATTTTGTTTGGGAACATGGAGATCAGATCCCATATGCATTAGCGCTGGCCTTTCCCAGAGATCACCATTGTCACCTCTCTTGTTTAACATATATACAGCAAGTTTGTCAAAAAATACAGCCTGCTGGACCAGGGCAAACTTTGACATTTGCAAATGATGTCCTAATGTATTGAAGTGGGTCAGACAGGCACATGACAAGAGACTTGCAAAGTGCTTTGCTTGAGACAGTTTATGGGGTAACCCAGAGAAAGCGAGTGTTTTGTGGTGCTCCTTAAAAAAACAGCACTGGAAAGAAAGACCTGCCCAGCATATCTATGAAGCGTATAAATGTTGAAAGAAGAAATGAGTTGAAATACTTGGGTTTGACATTTGATCACAGTCTGTCCTACATATATCACATGGAGCAGACTGTGATTAAATGCAAGCGTGGCTTAGCAGCACTGAAGACGGTGGTGGCGACAGACATGGAACAGAGATTGTTGGTCTTATTGTTCAACTTTGTGGTCCTTTCAGTAATTGATTATGGCCTAGGAATATTAACCCTATCACCTTCACAGATGTAAATTTTTAAATTAAAAAACAAAAACAAAGATGTAAGTGGATTGACCTCGTCCTCAGATTGAAGAAAGACAGACGACCGAGACATGCATTGCAATAGACACCACAAGGACAGTGAGAAAGAGGCAGGGCCAGAGGAACTTGTAGGCAAAGTTTTTAGGCTGAACTCAAGGCTACACAAAATACAAAACTGGAGATATAGAGGATGGCTCAGGATCGAATTGAGTGGCAACAGTTTGTCGCTGTCTTATGTGCCTCTGGGCGCGAAGAGGATTGATTGGTTGACTTAACAGTGTACAAAAGTTATAAGGATTCAAAACAAGGGAATGAGAATCATCTTTGGTTGCACATGAGATAACACCAATTAGAACAATGGGGTATATGTTTGGGCTGACATCGCTTAAGTCGACACTGACACAAGCCAAGGCCTATATTCGAGTTAACAATGACAAAAGGCATCAGTTGCATTTCAGTCTGAAAGATGTAAGAAGTGACCAGTTGTAAATATGAAAGTCGTGGATGGGGCTAGCTGAAGATATCATCAAAACGGCGGCCTCAGTCAAGCAAATACACAGAATGTAAAGAGTGGTGCAACTTTATGACAGAATTAAAGGTTTAAACAACAACTGATAGATAACAAGAATGGGCTAGATGATGCAGTAGTTTACATTGATGGTCCTGTTCATTGGCTGTAAGATCTGGCTGGGGATTTTCAGCTAGAATGAAAGTAAAGATTGTGGCAGAACAAAATGGAGCTTTTTTATTTACAACTTCTAGCAATGAGGATGGAAGTGGAGGCAATAGCAGAAGGTGTATAGCAGAAAACAAGGTTACCAGAGGAATTATTGTGTTGGATTCTGAGTCGGTACTGCGGAAGATTCAAAAGGAACTTATGTAGCTTGAGTGGATGCCAACATTGCAGGGAATCACTTGGATATACTGTGTGGGACATGCAGGAGTGTGACATGGTGAATTGTCTGGCTGCAAAAGCTACGGGAACACTTGTGCTGGACAAGGGAGATATTCTGAAGACCATATGTGAAAGAATGTTAACAGAAGACATGAGATTTGATGAAATAATAGGTGCAGAAATGTGTGAACAAGGAATTAAGTGGATCTGGCAAGGAGGGACGAATGAGAGGAAGAGAACGATGTGTGGATAATCAGTGTGCTACAGGAACAGTTAGCATCTACACCTGAAGAAATTAGCTGTGGGAGACGGAGCACCTGTGGGTATGCCCTGTGTGCTGTGATGTTGATTCTTAAATCAGTAATTGAAGGAGACTGTTTAGAGTGTGGTCATTCATTTTACTCCACCACACAGGATCGTATTTAGAGGATGGTCATTCATTTTACTCTCCCACACAGGATCGTATTTAGAGGGTGGTCATTCATTTTACTCTCCCACACAGGATCGTATTTAGAGGATGGTCATTCATTTTACTCTCCCACACAGGATCGTATTTAGAGGGTGGTCATTCATTTTACTCTCCCACACAGGATCGTATTTAGAGGATGGTCATTCATTTTACTCTCCCACACAGGATCGTATTTAGAGGGTGGTCATTCATTTTACTCTCTCACACTGGATCGTATTTAGAGGATGGTCATTCATTTTACTCTCACACACAGGATCGTATTTAGAGGGTGGTCATTCATTTTACTCTCCCACACAGGATCGTATTTAGAGGGTGGTCATTCATTTTACTCTCTCACACTGGATCGTATTTAGAGGATGGTCATTCATTTTACTCTCACACACAGGATCGTATTTAGAGGGTGGTCATTCATTTTACTCTCTCACACTGGATCGTATTTAGAGGGTGGTCATTCATTTTACTCTCTCACACTGGATCGTATTTAGAGGGTGGTCATTCATTTTACTCTCTCACACTGGATCGTATTTAGAGGATGGTCATTCATTTTACTCTCACACACAGGATCGTATTTAGAGTGTGGTCATTCATTTTACTCTCTCACACTGGATCGTATTTAGAGGATGGTCATTCATTTTACTCTCACACACAGGATCGTATTTAGAAGGTGGTCATTCATTTTACTCTCTCACACAGGATCGTATTTAGAGGATGGTCATTCATTTTACTCTCCCACACAGGATCGTATTTAAAGGATGGTCATTCATTTTACTCTCCCACACAGGATCGTATTTAGAGGATGGTCATTCATTTTACTCTCCCACACAGGATCGTATTTAGAGGATGGTCATTCATTTTACTCTCCCACACAGGATCGTATTTAGAGGATGGTCATTCATTTTACTCTCACACTGGATCGTATTTAGAGGATGGTCATTCATTTTACTCTCACACTGGATCGTATTTAGAGGATGGTCATTCATTTTACTCTGTCACACACCATTGAAGGAGATTGTGTACCCAGATATTTTGTAACTGATGGGGGGGGGGGGGGGGCAGTTATGGCGAAATAGCATTCTG
Organism: Candidula unifasciata; assembly: GCA_905116865.2. Classification (NCBI taxonomy): domain Eukaryota; kingdom Metazoa; phylum Mollusca; class Gastropoda; order Stylommatophora; family Geomitridae; genus Candidula; species Candidula unifasciata. The sequence goes on from CAJHNH020002578.1 coordinate 19,346, forward strand.
TTAATCTGCCTGATGTCTGCGACAGTTTTCTTTGTGGATCCTGTCGACAGTTTCCTCATGACCCACCCCTGGGCGCTGCCAGTGACAGTCGTCCTGTGCATTATCCTCAGCATGCTGTATCCTTCGTTAGAAAAATGGAGCACAGCCCGCGGCGACACCACAATGGTTCTGGGCGTCTTCTCTGGCATCTATGCAGGCATGTGGCTTACGGCAAAATTAACGGAGTTTGATTATGTACCAGACTCCCCTCCCTACGTGCTGGAACTTCCGTCGGTCAAGGATTTTAGCCTGGGAGTTACACGCCAGATTTCAGGGCTCTTTATTATTATAATTTTTCTCACTTTGATCAAACTGGTGATTCTTCACAGTTTAAGTTGGCTGTTTGGGTACGACCCCAAAGACCCGAGAACCAAGCAGTGCCGACCAGTGGAACTGCCGTACAAGTACGTCTCGTATTACGTCTCAGCTGCAGCCACCACCTACATCATTCCTCTTCTATTCTTGAAGCTAAATATAGAACGGCCAAGTTACTATTCCGAGGTTTTCAGCCTGTAGTGTCACCTGACCTAACACATTCATACCTGGCACACCTGTTGAAAACCTGTACACTGCACTAGTACACGCTATTATAATCATCATCCTTTTGTGCCACTATGTTTCACATGGGACTCACAGTCTACAAATTGTACATGAGATCAAAAAATAATGTACACAATTTTGATTACCAATACTAAAGGACTCAACAGTCTACAAGTTGTACATGAGATCAAAAATAGTGTACACACAATTTTGATTACCAATACTATTCATGTAATTTTCTTAGAAGAGTGGTTGGCTGAGCGGTTACATCGTCAGGCTATCATGCGGGAGACCTGGTTCGACCCCTGGTAAGATGATGGAGTTTTTCTGTTTTGTCAGGGCAAAAAATAAACATCACAACCTTCACAGTCCGTGGTGACAGCACTAGCCATGCAGTCCTAACTCCTCAGTCTCCCAACCCCCTGTGTATGCCGCCCTAACTCCTCAGTCTCCCAACCCCCTGTCTATGCCGCCCTAACTCCTCAGTCTCCCAACCCCCTGTCTATGCCCCCCTAACTCCTCAGTCTCCCAACCCCCTGTCTATGCCCCCCTAACTCCTCAGTCTCCCAACCCCCTGTCTATGCCCCCCTAACTCCTGTCTCCCAACCCCCTGTCTATGCCCCCCTAAATCCTCAGTCTCCCAACCCCCTGTCTATGCCCCCCTAAATCCTCAGTCTCCCAACCCCCTGTCTATGCCCCCCTAAAAAACATGTACTGTCATTGTAATCTTTACTGTCATTTGATTAACCAGATCAAAATTAGTTGATCTATGAAATAAAAATCATTTGACTTATAAATATATCAGTTGACCAATTCCAAAACTGTTTTTAAACACCAAATATTAGTTTAAAAAATACTAACAGACCTGACAAATGACAGGTTGAGTGATAACATCTACCAATACTGCAAGTAATGACTATTTCTGCGGTGTGAGCATGATGGGGATTTAAGGCAGCATGGCTAGAGCTGTCGCCATGACCTCACAGATGTCAGGTTGGAGTGTACAGGTTGTCAGTCTGTGTGCTAACACTTGCCCATCCTCAGCCTTTCATTGCATTGTTCTGATGCATGTTTTTTGATCAGCAGTATTGCAAGTGTTTTTTTTTTTTTAAACAGAATGAAAGAAGTTTAAATGTTCACTTTTGAATGAGATTTACATATTTGGATATATTTATAGTTACTGTTTTTATAAATATATATATAATTGAATTAATATGTATGATCAGTTAACATCACAAATATATGATACGCATGTTTCAGCATGTCTGTGGTATTAAGGGAATGTTGTTATTGTATGCGGTGAGCAGCTAGGGCGAGAAATACATTTTAACTCTTTGAGTCCCAAGAAACGCATCATACGTTCATAGTTTCCTACCTGGAGGCCCAATGAACGCATGATGCGCCGATTTAACGTCTCGTTTGACTACCCCTTGGGCCTCTGATGATAAACCCCCTGGGACTCAAAAAAGTTAAGGCAACAGAATTGTATTGTCATACCCATGAGGACAGCAGAGTAAGACACTGTAACAGTTCAGTAAATAAGAGACTTCTGCAGCAGTTCCAGCTATTGTGACACATTCAAAACATCTAATGGATGATGATGTGTAGAGATGTAGAATGCTAAAAAACATGTCTGATAGATGATGCCTTCTAGAGATTAGAATCAGAATTGCTTCAGCATAAGCAGCCTTTAGGCAGAACAATTGTTGAAATGTTCAGCACCTATACTGTACTATGCTTGTGAAATATGGACAGTGACACAGGCAGATGCATTTATGACACAAGAAATATAGTTTCTGAGAGAAAATAAAATAGTGTCGTGATTGGGGACCCCCTCCCACACACACCCACACACCCACAAGAGAGAAAGTCCCTCAAGAAGCGGGTGATAACCCTACACTTTTGAAACTTGTCCCCTTGCGAATGCTAAATTTATGAACCTCTGGAAATATCCATTTAAAAGGCCCTTTAAAGGAACAACTATTATACACTTTAACTAATCAGTTATTTATCTTTGCATTTTTATTTCTAAATAATTAAAAGTATTGTGTTCAAAATGCTAAATTCACGAACCTCTGGAAATAACCCTTTAAAAAGCCCTTTAAAGGGACAACTATTATACACTTTAACTAATCAGTTATCTTTGCATTTTTATTTCTGAATAATTAAAAGTATTGTGTTCAAAATGCTAAATTCATGAACCTGTGGAAATAACCCTTTAAAAAGCCCTTTAAAGAGACAACTATAACTAATCAGTTATTTATCTTTGCATTTTTATTTCTGAATAATTAAAAGTATTGTGTTCAAAATCACTTTAGTATGTAAGTATGCAAAAGGTCAGGATGTGAAAGTGCACATTAACATTCATGATATGGTTGACAGGATGTCGATGCTTGGGCCACCTAAGGTTTGTGAAACAAAAATATCTGGATGATTTGGACACATAACTTATTCAGGACAAGAGCACAGACTGGATCTGGGACTGGTGATCGTAAGAGATTGCCTACACTTCCCGTCATGGCTAAAGATATTGAGCAGATAATAGTGTTCCGTTGTGCTTTATGGAGTATTGGACATCACAGACCGCACCCTTACAAATGAAGGTCAGCATAATCCAGAGCTGGAGCAGAGACCAGATGTTTGTTGCCCATGCAGTACGATCCCTCCCTTGGCCAGCTAGCTCCAAAGGGCAGGTGATGTACACTTAGAACACAGCATGCTGCAGAAGCTGTTGGATCAGTAGAGCACTGCTGTGTCCGTCTGCATTACAGAGCTTCCATCCTAACTGCCAACCGAGGCTAAGGGTAATTGATTTATTGATTGTGGTTACCTCATTACCTAGTCATGACAATCATAATTATTTATACTGCATAATAATTATGAAACTGCTGTACTTTGATGATTGTTGCAGCTTTCTTTCAGTCATAATTTTTTTGGGGGCGAGGGGGGGTACTAATCATTAGAGTCACCCCATCTCGTTTGTGCATGAGATTTTCTGTCGGCTTCCATTCATGTCATGCCAGTTCCCACAGGCAGTCTTTTGTTGTGGGGGCATTACGACGCAGCTTGTTTCACCGTATGTGCACACCATTTCGAACAACCGCTGTCAAGTTTTGTTTTCGCAACTCTGTTTTCTGTGAACGGTAGGTCTCAGGCGCCAAAAATGTGTGCGCACAAGGAAGAAGTACTATGGGGGGGGGGGGGGGGGGGCTGAAGGCACGGCACTTTGTGAGTATTGAATCATTATTTGTTGAATTATACGCTTGTTGGCTTTGGCTGTCATCGATGGTGGATCTGTTTAAAACGGTCACAACAAGGAACACATGACCCCTAGACTATAGGAGTATCCTGGGAAATCACGCTGCCGACGAGATGGGGTGACTGTCTTGATTATACCTTCTTTTTTTTTTAAACCTCGAACTGCAACACTTTGGTGGCCAAATAAATGGCACAAACGATAGACGATACAATTTTCTGCTTGGCATATTCTTTTATATCTTGTCAAGAGCATTGTACAGTGAATAGCGTTGAAAAAAAAAAAAGGAAAATGCAGTTTTCCTGTGGCATTTAAAAAAAAAATCAGTTAACATAAAAGCTTGTACACCTGAACACTATCTGTGGTCCAGATGTAGAAGAACTGTCAATAGACATTTTGAACCCAAGGTGTTTTTGTGTGTAATTTGTTGTTTCACTCATTAAATTATACAGATTTTGAATGACAAAAAGTATGTTTCTTTCAATAGCTATGCGGGTTTTGTCTTTGTTTTGTTTTTGAGTAGTATACTTTTTTGTCCAACTTTGCTGGTTGTTGTGGCTGTTGTATTGTGTTCTGACATCAAACTGCCACACTGTAGTGGTGGTTATTGGTTGTTTCCCTATTTCAAATTGACCACATGCTCTGTCTATTTTCATTGCTACAGCTTCAGCTAGTCTCAGTAGTTAAACTCTTTATTCTGTGTTCTTACATTAAACTATGAGACTCTGATAGTGGTTACCGCTGGTTTATTGTGTGTGTTCTCTCTGCCATGAGCATTTTGTTTTGCATTTATATTCTATAATACATTGTCATGGATATAGCATTAATCAAGACTTTTTTGTTTGTTTGTTTGGTGTGAACAGTTGTGAGGCTACCAGACTTTGGTGGTTTTTAGGGCTGTTATACTCTTTGTGTGTTCTCTGCTTTCTGAGTTGTGTTGAATCAAGTACCAACATCCTAGCACTCGGGGCATTCCCATAGTTTCTCTGTCCCCCTATCTTCAGCAGTCAGCGCAGAGCTCCATTACCAATGCTGCCAGTGATTGTTTGATTATATGACCGTCTTGCCTTTCTTCTGAGCGTCGAGTATTGGCCAGATTCTCGTTGCATCACTCTCACGAGACTGATGATTAATATGCTGTTTTGAATTGTACACATGCTTCCATAAGGTCTGAACCACATCTGCCTTATTATGCATCAGTATTCTACCAAGCTGTGCACAGCCAGTCTGTCCGTCTGTTCATTTCCCAATACACTGGCATACCCAGAAGAAAAGGTCCTGACAATGCTCTTCACCCGTGACCTTTGAAGCGAAACATGTCACTCTGCATGAAGCACGCCAGTCCTCACCTTCCTCAGCATGCATTCTGTGTCTGTTACAGTCACGATGTATCTGTGCCTCATATACTCTAGATCGCAGTGGATGTTGTGGCATCATAAGCTAGGCTCTCCTGCACCAAATGTCGACCATTGGTTTTTGTCAAAAACTGTCAGGCACTTCTTTAGCCTCACGACATGAAACCATCTGAATAAATAATCGCTTTATCCTGAATTAGTTGCTAAATGTCCACCTCCGTGGCATCTGTTGGCCACTGCCTGAACTCCCGGCTAAATGTGCTTTTGACTCTATGCCAGTCTGACTGTTCAGCTGGCACTTTGACCCACTCCTCTTCTCGCCTGATGTTCTCCAGGATGCAAACCTGTCTGATCTTGCCACCCATGGCAGACCCCTAACTCCCACCAGCACTTGGTGCGAAGGGTGATCTGGGTCTTCAATTACGGTGAGGCGTAACTTTGCCTGCAGCATCTTGAGCCTACCTGCAACAGTCGGCAAACCAAGGATGTATTGCATACCCACTCACTACTAGGATGTCTTTGGTACACCCTAATATGAACCGTGTGGCTGCATTTTGTATGTGCTCTTGTTTTACCACTTGACACTTTGAGACAGTGAGCAGTCCTAGTTCATAATCAATGACTGAAAGGATCAAGTGATGATATAGTGTGAAAAGCATTTGTCCTTTGCAGCCATAGTCTGTGTTGGCTGCTGAAGATGGGGACCGAGCTTTCTGTTAGCACTTTTGTACTGTTTGTGTGTTCTTTGCTTTAAGAAAACTACCATTCCGTGCTGGTTGTGACAGTTGTTTGCTCTGTGCTGACCCTCTCTTAACCCGTGTGTTCATTGCTGGTTTCTTATATGGTAACCTTTTCTTAACTCTCTCTTCTTTCGAATGGCTACAGTGAGCAACATTTATGCACTGAAAGCAATGTTTTCTTGTCGTAAATTTAAAAAAAAACAAAATAGTTACAAACAGCGGATTGAACAATATATTGCCTGGAATATTTTTGTCATCAAGTATTTACTACAGTCGTTTCAGACCACATCACTAAATAAGTGATTCTTGTCAGAAATTCCTCTTGGTAAGATAAGAATTCAAGCAAGACAAATTACCAGGGAGAAGCATATTGTTCTTACAACAGAAATTGCCACATCTAAGATCGCCTGAAGCCGTCTACACTGTATTTGAACTGCATTTCTAAAAATTAGTTTTGATGTTGAGGATTTTGTCGTAAATGATATCACACACTAGACCACGATTTAGGAAAGACTATTGCCGACAAACATTTGGTATTTCATTGATGTTCAGAAACTGGCATTTCACAACATGTCACCCTGTACTGGCATATCTCAGCATGTCCTTATATGAATAATTGCATTTAAACGTTTCTTGTAATAGCATGCTCTTCCATGTATAATGTAGTCTATGCACATGTCATTCTAAATTACTTATGTGTTGCTTTTTTATGTCTGTACATTGTTTGTAGGTTTGCTGTTCACTCAAAACAAACGTAGTGCATGAACAGTGTCAACCACAAGAAAATAAATCAGTACACGTGAAACAGTCGGATAGAGAATCTTCTTTGTGTCAAATTGTCGCATTTAAGAACTATATCAAACAATTCTATCAACTAGTTTGGGTCCTGTTGAATGATTTTTTTGTTGTTGCAATAACACTTTTTTTTTAGTGAGTGGTAACTTTTAAATACTTCTTGGAATTAGATTGACTGAATCATGTGTTTTATTTTTGTTGAAATCAAATCATGCAGTAATTGTTGCAGTCACACATTTTGCATATTTGTTTGGAGTCATTTTGTATTAACCGTTGAAGTTACACATTTTGCATTCATTTTTCTTAGTCATTTTGTATCATATTCACACATTTTATATTACTGGAGTTATTTTATATTCATTATTGAAGTCACACATTTTATATTCACTATTGGATTGGTTTTTAAATTACCCCTTTGATCTGTAGAGCACCAAATGTGGCACAGCCATCTGTTATTCATCCCCAAAAATCTGCAGAAGTGACATTGCTGCATTGACTGGTCTCTAACAAGCCCAGTTAATGGTATTGGTTCTGACTGCATCTTCGCAGCTTTTTTGGAGCCCAGGATATTATTATATTTACTATTAGAAACTGTGGGGGGGGGGGGGGGGAGGGGGGGGGGGTGTTGACATAAAAAATGCTTTTAAAGACCCTGATAACATAATTCCCCTTTAGTAATTGGGGTCAAAGGTCATGGTATCCTCTTCTTTTTGTTTAAGATTACTCTTAACATGTTTAAGATTACTCTTCACATGTTTAAGATTACTCTTCATGTGTATAAGATTACTCTTCACATGTTTAAGATTACTCTTCACGTGTATAAGATTACTCTTCTCATATTCTAAGGGGGAAACTAAACACGTTTGTAAATACATTTTTTTTTGGAATTGATTAATGACCTGTGTTTATGGTATTTTTCTTCAAAGGATTTCTAGGGTAAAATCATAGTTAATAGTTGAATTGAAACGTTTTGTAATAATTGTTCGGGTCCTTTTGTGTTTACTGTTAGAGTTATTTGTACTAATTGTTGGAGATTTTGGAGTTGGTAATTTTTGTATTAAATTTCGGAGTCGATCATTTTGTATTAATTGTTGACTTTTGTTACTGTTGGATGCAGGTTGTATTATTTGGTGAGTAGCTGCTACTATTTTAATCAGATTAGTATTAACATAATTTTGTATTAAATGTTGGATATTTTGTTTCAAAATCATAAAGTATTAATTTATCGAAATGAAGGAATCTAAGCTTTTGGAAATAGCACAGTGCAGACCGCTAAAATTGTTCTCAGATGTGGTGAGCTTCTGTTGTGTAAAACAGTTTGTTTATGTGGATAAGAGGAATTTCTGATCAGAAGAACTATTTCTTGGGTCCGTGGTGAGTTCAGCTTATCAGGTCTGCACTGCATTTGGAATTAATTATGATCATTTCCTTTGTAGAAGTTTGGAACAAGACCGTAACTGAATTCATTGAAAGGCAAAGAATAAGGTGTTTTGGCCATCTAATCAGAATGCAGCCAGGCAAAACTGGGAAACCAACATGGAATTCCAGTGAAATTTGACTAAAAAGCTCAACAGAATGGGAAAGAGGAAAAAGTGCACAAAACAACACAACGTAACGTTTCAACCAAGCAGCCTTTTTTTAAACTTAAGTGAACTATACAAATGAGGAGTGGAGAGTATGTAGATCTCTAAGGGGTGACGTGAGCTACGTTTAAAAAAAAATATTTTTACAATTTTTGGGAAACCAACAGCAGGACATATAGATGGAAGGTGAGTGCAACATCAGACAAGAAATGGATAGATGACATAGCTGAAACTTGCACAAATATACACAAAACCATTACTGAAGCCATTGGGCTAAAACCCTGTAATAGTTAAAGGACAACAAATGTAGAAGGTTCATGTGTTTGTTCTCTCCTCGACCAACATTTATGAACACGTTCATCATGGTGGTTGTCTTTGCTCCATTCAGATCCATGATATAGAAATGATTACAGTGTGGAATAGCTTGCAGAAAGAGACAGTCAACCCTGTATTCCCTGATTTTGGTTAATTAAGGAATTGACATAGCATGCCGGTCAATACCTACAGATGCCAAATCTCTGGCAGTAAATGGTGTAGTTGCTCATAGTTCCAGCGGCCCACTGTTTGTAAACAAGTAGTTTTCTTCCTCTCAAACATTCTTTCTTGTTGCACCCGCACTGTCATCATGACCCACTTTATTTTCCTGGGCTTGTGCAAACTCCTGGTCATTGGGTCACTAACCTAGGGCCACTTCCTCACAGCTGAACAGGTGAGAAGTAACTCACTTCCTCACAGCTGAACAAGTAAGAAGTAACTCACTTCCTGACAGCTGAACAAGTGAGAAGTAACTCACTTCCTCACAGCTGAACAGGTGAGAAGTAACTCACTTCCTCACAGCTGAACAGGTGAGAAGTAACTCACTTCCTCACAGCTGAACAGGTGAGAAGTAACTCACTTCCTCACAGCTGAACAGGTGAGAAGTAACTCACTTCCTCACAGCTGAACAGGTGAGAAGTAACTCACTTCCTCACAGCTGACACGTGAGAAGTAACTCACTTCCTCACAGCTGAACAGGTGAGAAGTAACTCACTTCCTCACAGCTGAACAAGTGAGAAGTAACTCACTTCCTCACAGCTGAACAGGTGAGAAGTAACTCACTTCCTCACAGCTGAACAGGTGAGAAGTAACTCACTTCCTCACAGCTGAACAGGTGAGAAGTAACTCACTTCGTCACCTGGCATTCCACTACTGACACAGTTAAAACGTACTTAGTCTTTTCAAAACACCAACTGCTCACACATTTTCTTCTGGAAACGTAGTCCTTGACTTCAAAACCTGTCTCTTGATTTTGTGATTGTTGCTGTTTGCCCGGATACTTCTACAAAGTGTACAGTCTTCTTTCATACATCAAACAAGAGTGATTTTAGCATAGCACATGTGAGTGTTTTCGTATTTCTTTTGTGGCAAGCTTGATCAAATCTGTGGGGGATTTGGCCACAGACCGCCTTGCGTTACTGTCAACAGTGGTATCGGGAGCTACCATTCAGAAAGCAGTGGCAAACTACTGAATGCAAAATTGCTGAGTGAAATCACAAACAGCAACAAAAAAACACCTGGTGTTGGTTCTGCAACCTCATCTAAAGGAGAGAAATAATTTGGGTTGGATTTTAAATTGAATGTAGACAACTGACTTATTTTTGTTTTCATTTTCTACAACTGAGAATTGTATGTGCATCACAGTCACACAAGTCCTTTTTCAATGCTTATCTGAGACATATTGACACTGACCTACTGCCCTGCAGTCAGAGGGAGCATAACATGGGTGTTTCCTCTTTTTGTTCTCCCTATAAGTGCTTCTGTTTTTTCTCCCTATAAGTGCTTCTTTTTGTTCTCCTTATAAGGGCTTCTTTTTTGTTCTCCTTATAAGTGCTTCTTTTTTGTTCTCCTTATAAGTGCTTCTTTTTGTTCTCCCTATAAGTGCTTCTTTTTGTTCTCCCTATAAGTGCTTCTTTTTGTTCTCCCTATAAGTGCTTATTTTTTTTGTTCTCCCTATAAGTGCTTATTTTTTTGTTCTCCTTATAAGTTCTTTTTTGTTCTCCCTATAAGTGTTTCCTTTTTTTGTTCTCCTTATAAGTGCTTCTTTTTTGTTCTCTTTATAAGTGCTTCTTTTTGTTGTCCTTATAAGTGCTTCTTTTTGTTCTCCCTATAAGTGCTTCTTTTTGTTTTCCCTAAAAGTGCTTCTTTTTGTTCTCCCTATAAGTGCTTATTTGTGTTCTCCCTATAAGTGCTTCTTTTTGTTGTCCTTATAAGTGCTTCTTTTTGTTCTCCCTGTGTGCTTCTGTTTTTCTCCCTATAAGTGCTTTTTGTTCTCCCTATAAGTGCTTCTTTTTGTTCATTTTGATATCATTCAACAAGAGCTGTGACAGTTTGAAATATGTCCTTCAAGAGGTGTGGCAGTTTAGATGATTCATTCTTTCATGATCCTGTTATGCCATTATATGTCACATAAGGCTTGCAGTCTAGTCCTACATTTCACTTTATCCTGTGCTATCAGTTCAACATAGTGGAGGGCAGTCAGTCCAGCAGCTCCCTCATCATCGTTCATCTTGGGGTTATTTTTGGGCACCCTTGCACCCTTAATCACTTCATCTTTTAGTTTAATGCCTGTCGTGATTCTCTGCTGGTCTCTTCTCAAAATGTCTCTAATATAGCGCTATCATCATAAACCACTTCTGCCGTTAAGCATCGTGGGGAGGAATAATTTGGGATGCAGTGCACACTGGCTTCCACTGGCTATTGTTATGCAGTGAAAGGCATTGAGTGTCATTAATGTTGTCGATCTATATTTGAGGAGCCGTCCTCTTGCTCTTGTAGCTGATCTTCTGAGATGTAGTGCTTGTGATGGTATTTGATCTTGGTCCATTCTCACGAGATGTCCAAACCACTCGATCTGCTGTTTCTCGATGAAGCTTGGGAAAAATGTCGTTCCCATAATTTGTCTGATAGTATCCTTATTCACTCGATCTTGTGTGGTTAGGTTGGCTGCTTTTCTCAGACATCTCATCTAACAGGTGGTGATTTTGCGTAATTGGGCTTTAGATAGTGTCCAGGTGCTATCTTCTCTTTCTGAAAACTGCTGATACTAGTTTAGATTATCTTTAAATACAATTCACAGAGAAATGTGGTAGTCTGAATTGTCATTCAACAAGATGTTTGACATGTGTCTGTATACAAGAACAGGGTGACAGTTTGAATTATCTCATTTAATGATGTTTGAAAGCTTCTGCTCAGCGTCCCAGCCAGTTGTGCTTAGATCAAAACATCACATGCCTCTAAGAAGGCTGTGGTGTGATCCATGCTGCCCATAGCCTTGTTTCCACCGGAGTTCCCACCTTCCAGACCTGGGATTGCTCTACCACATATAGAGAGCATGACTCCAGCACATGTTTTGTATTCCTGGGTGCACATGGGCGAAGTTCCAAGTCTGTAAGCTTTAGTTTCCTGTACATACAGCTGTGCAGACAGCCATGTTGAGTTCGCTATCTATATAACACTTTGAATAATATCATTTAACAAGAGTTGTGGACCTTTGAAAAATGTCGGTCAACTTGTACTTTGTTAGAATTACACTATGTCAGTGATTCCCAAACTGTGCTGTGCGGCGCCTTAAGGATCCGCAACCTTTTCACAGGGGCACCGCAAAATATTGTAAAAGCTTCATAATTATTTTAACCAAGACACGAATAGTCGTACTTTTTCTTAGGTTAGGGCTTGCTTACTTACTTACTTAGTCGCTCCTCTTCTACCTTGGGGTGTAGAGGTTTGCCAGAGAGATCGCCAGACGTCTCTATCAGCAGTTTAGGTTAAGGCACCGTGGAATAATTTTAATTGGAAAAAGGTGCCGCCACCAAGAAAAGGTTTGGGAAACACTGGTCTATGGCATACAGCTAGTTATGTGCATGTGAGTTTAATCTCTGTTTGTTGACAAGATTTTTCTCAGTTTTTCTGACTGCAGTTGAAAAACATGAATCTGTTACAACTTGTAGTTTTTTTAATGATGTTTTAAGTTTAACATTGTAAAATATGTATCCAGTAAAGCATGCTTAAGGTATTCTTTGATGTGGCAAATTTATGTTGAGAAGAACAGTTTGTTTCTCCATGACAATTTTTCATGCTTGAAATCAGAGGAGTTTCTGATAAGAAGAAGCATTTCTTGGGTCCCAGCTAAGTTCTGCTTATCAGGTCTGCTCTGTAGGAGGTGATGACATGATATTTGCATCTTTATTGTGTCAGCAAAATTATGATTTTAAAAAAAAAAGAGAGAGAGAGAGAGATAATAGCATTCTTTTGTCATCACCAATATTTGTATGTGTGTTCGTTGTTACATCAAGTCAGTGATGGTCTTTCACTCAACCAAGGCATTTAGAAGCAAGTATTGTCTATTCCAGCCTTCCACTACCATTTAATGCAGTTGAACTTATAGATAGGTTATCAGGGTGGGTGCTGAATTCATTTGTAATTCTCAGTCACCCAGTTTGATTCCAATGGCAGGCATTTTAACAGCAGACCACCTTGCATTAATTTCCACAATGGTTTTAAGAACCAACCATTTAGAAAGACATGGCAAACTAATGAAAATATAATAGCCTAGTAAAACCACACAACCAGAATATGCTGTAGGTATTTTTGCAGTGTCCTGTAAAGTTGTGCTGAATTCTTTCTCTTGGACACAGTTGACACTCTGCAGGTCACTGAGAAACATGGAAGACAAAATCTCTGTGCAGTATTTCACAGAGAAACCATAAAACATTGAAAATAACATTTAAAGAAATATCTTACAGACGGTGCTTGAACTTGTTGTGTGGAATAACATTTAAAGAAATATCTTACAGACGGTGCTTGAACTTGCTGTGTGGAATACAATTTAAAAAAATTGTCACCTTTAACCAGCATCCTCGAAGGGCTAGCTTTAGGTTATTTGTGTGACTGAGGTTATGTGCGCCATATACAAGGGCTTAGTATTGCTTGCCGCAGAGAAGCTATAAAAAGAACTGCAGTGTTGATGCGATCAAAGGAGACAGACCCAAATACTGTCCTGACAGACCCAAATACTGTCCTGACAGTTGACAGACCCAGATACTGTCCTGACAGGCAACAGACCCAAATACTGTCCTGACAGGCCACAGACCCATACTGTCCTGACAGACCCAAATACTGTCGTAACAGTGGACAGACCCAGATACTGTCCTGACAGGCAACAGACCCAAATACTAGCCTGACAGGCAACAGACCCAAATACTGTCCTGACAGGCGACAGACCCAAATACTGTCGTGGCAAAGTCATCTACTGGTGAGCTGATGATTCACCCAGTTGCCAGTGAGTTAGAATGCTTGAAGACATTATCTGCTTAATATGCTTGATAGATAAACACTTGAAATGAAGTCTGTATACTCCCCATGTGGATTCCAGAGCCCTAGACTGTGGGCAAACACAACAGACTTACTCCCGCTCCCCCCTCCAGCCCCCACCAACAAACATGTAGTATAAGGTGACAACTGACTAGAGGTTTCTGAAATGGAGTATGTTTGGCCAAAACCTATCTGTAAATCACAACACAGCACGACAACTACCTTTTTAAGGGAAATATGAAAAAAATAAGAGGAAACCCGTATACTATACCTTACAGAGAATTGCTTGAGACAGACACAATCTATGTAATTTATACTGTATATGTATATATATATATATCAATGTATTTATGTATGTAACAGAAGAAGATTACATCCAAATGGTACCTACATATTTCACAGAGTCCTAGTCCAAGTCCTGTTGAGAAAAAAATTAAAAGGTCGACCACTTTCAGACTGTTGCTAGCTAGCCAAGGCTGCTAACAGTCTCCGCTTATATTTGTGGTCTGGGTTATTTGCATCACTTTCGTGACTAAATTCTAGTATTTGAGCTGTTTCTGGGCTTGATGCTTCCATCTCGTCCTCCAGCCTGTTGTTATTTGTGCATGTCTTTCCTCTTCTTACTTGGTGTTTCCTGTTTGTTTTGTCTCCCTTTGATTTGGCCAGGCGTATTTCGTAGGAGAGCGTTTTACAGAGACAAAATACAAGCTTTGATACTGGGCCTCACAGAGAACACAGTTAAGTACACACTCTGCATCCACATCATTTAGTACAACAAGAGTAGTGGGCCATATCCGTATGTGAGGGCCTGGGCATTTGGTATTTTTATTAATCAGTGGGCTCTTGACGGAACCACATCCTACAGGCTAGGGCTGCAATGTAGGAAAAACAAGAATTTCCCCACTGCTTCCCAACAATCATGTTGTAGGAGTCGACTAACTGGAAGCATGCTTTAAAGTCGGAGTGCAACTGTCGGAGAGGTCATGAACCAACAGTCTGCATACAAATAAGCCAGATCTGTAAAACAGATGTGCATGCATCACTCAAGTTCTGAAACAAGAACTAAGTTTTGGAGGTGGATGGACAGCCAGAACTTTCCGCCTGAGTACAATCCTTACGTCTTTTTAAGGACGAAATTTTTTCTTCTTTGAAGCCCCACCCTTTTGCCAGGGGCCGCAATATAGGCAGGCCATAAATGTGGCCAATTGTCTGAACGCGGTTTCTGGGACCTCTCCACAGTGATCCTCATCCACATGGTGGCACTTTGTGTCATCCGGTGTTTATCGCTTGTGTGATGTCCTGGTGGGGTAGAAATTCAGTCAGTCAGTCCGCCAGAGTTTACAGCTGGTGAAAAGGGGGTGGGGCTGGGGGAGGTGCCAGGTCTGCATAATTTATCTTAGAAAAATGACATGGAAAGCTGTCAAAATACAATTATATATATATAAAAAAAGAGAAATTGTTAAACAACTAGTCATGTGTACACAGAAACACACTCACAAGTGTGATAGAATGGATTTAGTGTGTGTCCAGCTATCGCAGGACACAGAAATCACAATGTGTCACTGTTGATGAACAAAATACATATACTGTAAAGTGAAACTGCATATCTATGTACTTGTGATTACATATTTCTCTTTGTATTTTCATATATGCTTGATTATAGTGTTCACTGTTTTGTATAGCAGCTTGCGTTTGGTGGTCATGGAGTGTTTTGTTGTTGTTCTGTGGAGTATATATGACTTCATGTAGGTAACCGAAGGGGTTGATCAGTGTACCTTGCCTTACTGCTTGATTTTCTCTCACCAAATAAGTCTGACTTTATTTTATCTCAGTTGACTGTGTTGACTTGATTTATTTGTTTGTTGACTGTGTTGACTTGATTTATTTGTCTGTTGACTGTGTTGACTTGATTTATTTGTTTGTTGACTGTGATTGTTTGTACTTGGAGTGGCATGATCGCTGAAATATGAGAGCACTGGTGTGGAAGCTTTAAATGAGATTTTACAGAATCTTGTTGTTGTTCTTCTTTTTCTTCTTCGTCCTCTTCTTATTCGATTTTTTCTTCTTCCTCTTCGTTTTCTTCTTCTTCGCCTCCTCCATCTTCTTCTTCTTTTCTGCTCTTCTCCCCCTTCTTTTATGTTCTTATGTATTAGCACAGCAGTTGTTATGGAATGCTTTATTAAAAGGTTGGTTGTTCTGTACCCTGCCCCCCCCTTTCCCAAAATGGCAAAGCCGCACTAGGTGAAAAAAAAAAGGCTGGGGGGAGGGGGGTTGTGAAATTTAAGGCTGGCTGTCAGTAGCTAGAGGGTGCTTGGCTATTGCTTTGCTTGGGGCATGAGAGATGTGAAGTAGTAGTAGTAGTAGTAGTAGTAGTAGTAGTAGTAGTAGTAGTAGTAGTAGTAGTAGTAGTAGTAGTAGTAGTAGTAGTAGTAGTAGTAGTAGTAGTAGTAGTAGTAGTAGTAGTAGTAGTAGTAGTAGTAGTAGTAGTAGTAGTAGTAGTAGTTGTAGAAGCAGAAGCAGAAGAAGAAGCAGAAGAAGAAGAAGAAGAAGAAGAAGAAGAAGAAGAAGAAGAAGAAGAAGAAGAAGAAGAAGAAGAAGAAGAAGAAGAAGAACAAGAACAAGAACAAGAACAAGAAGAAGAAGAAGAAGAAGAAGAAGAAGAAGAAGAAGAAGAAGAAGAAGAAGAAGAAGAAATAAATTTAGAAACGAAAGGGAAAAAGAAGCCATTAAGAACAACTGACACTCCTTAAATTAAGCAACTCAGCAAATGAACAAATCAACGAGTGAATCAGTAAAGATAAGTATTCATTCGTTAAAGCTTACCCCGCCCCCTGCCACGCCCCACCCCAACGGCCCTCCCACCACCCCCTCAAATACCCCAAGAATCTGGGCATAGAGTTACTAAAGAAAACACCTTGGACTCCAGGGCTGATCACCTGTCTGTGGTCAATACGGACAATTCTTTTTCGACTTTCTTGCTGACACTGCAGTTGCTATGGCTGGCCCAGTACTGAACAGAAGTGATGTTATCATTGCCATGCGCTGCACTTACCGTACTGAGCAGCACGCCAAAGGACATGACTCCATATCCCTGTCTAGACTGATGGACATAGGGGTACAGCCTAGAGCTGCAAGAAATTAACATTTCACTAAAGGACAAGACGTTTCATTAACCAACACAAAACAGGCGTCATCAGTCGTTTTACACTTGATGAGCTTTTGAGAAAAAGGTCGGAGCACCTATGGATCTGTCCGGAGGGCTGTGATGATAATCCTTTTTAATCACTAATCACTAATTCTTTTTCTCACACAACAATTAGTTTCCTGACCGTAGCATCAGAAAACTACAGACACACGCACTCGTTTACTGAAACACTTGTTTTCCGCTTCTGTTCCTGAGAATGTTTCACAGCTCTAGGTTGTAGACAGGTTTCCCAGAAATACGTCGTGGAATCTCGTCTTGAAACGTGACCTTAAATTGTTTCCTAGCGCTTGTTATACATTTTGGAAATGTATCAATGAATTGTACACTACATTTGATAAACGCATCCTTGAATTGTATTTTGGAAATGTTTAAATCATCATCTTCTTCTTCTTCTTCTTCTTCTTCTTCTTCTTCTTCTTCTTCTTCTTCTTCTTCTTCTTCTTCTTCTTCTTCTTCTTCTTCTTCTTCTTCTTCTCCTGCTCCTGCTCCTGCTCCTGCTCCTGCTCCTGCTTCTGCTTCTGCTTCTGCTTCTTCTTCTTCTTCTTCTTCTTCTTCTTCTTCTTCTTCTTCTTCTTCTTCTTCTTCTTCTTCTTCTTCTTCATCTTCTCCTTCTTCTTCGCGTTCACTGGCTGTTAACTCTGGCGGAAAGTTCTAGTTGTTTGTCCACTTCTAGACTTTAGTCTTGTTCCAGAACCTGATCGTTGCGTGCCTATCCGTTTCACAGATCTGACTTATTTTTATACAGATTTTTGTTTCATTGCCTCTTATGCAGATGCACTCTGACTTTGAAGGAAGCTCCCATTGAATCGTCTCTTACGACATGCTTGTTGGGGAGTTAAAGTGACATGTATCCTTGAGTTGTAGTTTGGAAATGTTTCTGGGGATGATTCTGGAGAAAGCTAGAGGAACAACTCCTGGACAAATGTTGGACAATTCTCTAGTAAACAGCTGTCGTTACTTCTGCCATTTAATTATCTAGTAACAAATCCTGTCACAGAATTAACTAGAAACCAATCCTCTCCAATCGTGTTACATAATTCTCTGAAAACCAATCCTCTCCAATTTTGTCACATTATTCTCTAGAAACTAATCATCTCTTATCCTGTCACAGAATTCTCTAGAATTCAATCCTCTCCAATCTTGTCGCAGAATTCTCTAGAAACCAATTGGAATGAACTTTTAGCTTACACCGGCTTTAACATCTAGGGTTGACAACACAAACGCAAGTCGGCTCCTTTGCACATGCTGTCAGTTTATTCAATTACTTTTATTCCACAGCTTCCACAATTATTTACACTTCTATCGCTCACGACATATTCAAATACTAGTCATTCTCGCGACATAAAGACTACATCTTCAAATAACTGTAACCGTCTTCCACGACTTCTGTTGATCAACTGACCACGAGTCTAGCTCGGGCTTCCCTCGCTTACTCGACTAGCCACAAGTATCTCGTGCCGTCCCTTGTTGCACGGACTTTATGCTTGCCACTATGTAATCGTGGAGACCATGCAAAGCACCGCATCATACCAATCCTCTCCAATCCTGTCACAGAATTCTCTTGAAACCAAACCTCTCCAAACTTGTCACAGAATTCTCTAGAAACAAATCTTCTCCAATCCTGTCACAGAATTCTCTAGAAACCAAACCTCTCCAATCTTGTCACAGGATTCACTAGAAACCAATCCTCTCCAATCTTGTCACAGAATTCTCTAGAAACTGATCTTCTCCAATCCTGTCACAGAATTCTCTAGAAACTAAACCTCTCTAATCTTGTCACAGAATTCTCTAGAAATCAATCTTCTCCAATTTTGTCACAGAATTCTCTGGAAACCAATCCTCTCCAATCTTGTCACAGAATTCTCTAGAATGTAATTGTCCTGCGTCCTGTTAGAGATAAGTCGTCCTTTTTTTTAGTCAGAAAATTCTTTAATAATGATAATGATGATAATAGTACAAATAAAAATCGTACTTCTTCCTGCTACAGAATTATGCAGAGATTTGAGTTAAGCTCCGCTATGAACTGACATCACGGCACTCAGGAAACTCCTGTAAGCGCTTTGTCCTTATCTTCAGCAGCCAGCGCAGAGTTCCAGTTCAGATGCTACTAGCAGCAGCGGGACTGTATCAGTCCCCCACGCTAGATTTTCTCAGTAGGGTGCAAGTCCTCGAAATACCGCCTCCCTTACAGTGACGCCTGATGCGGCCGGTCCTCTGTACCCTAGCACGGCATGACACTTGTCTGGTGTGTGCCGTTACGGGACGGTGTAGAATAGAGACGGTCCATTGTTTGTACGTGCATGACAGATCATTGACGGATCGTGACGGTTCGTGTGAGTACTCGTATGACCGATAGGTGAACCACAGTCCAGCCCGATGTATTTACGACAGCGATAAAGCGGAACTGACGTGAGCGCTTCGCTTGTGTGTCCACGGGTCATGCCTGGATTTGGGTAAGCTGTAAGCCACGAGGAAGATTGGACAAGAAAAGTCGGACACTGGACGTGAGACAGGAGAAATCTGATAGAGTGATGGTTTATAATTCCAGCGTGTTGTAGTGATATCCTAGTGACTGATAACTTGTGATAATGTGTTTCGTTAGGGTATCGTAGTCCCCCTGTGTTTTGTAGCGTTTAACGGCGACATTGTTTTGTATAATGTGTCGCGTAAGTAGTGTTGAGGTATTCTAATAGCCAGGGTTGGTTTTGAACTGGCTGTTGTGATATTATCAATCCCTGTACACTGTCCCCCTCACTCTGCAGTCCCTGCGAGATCCTAGTGTAGTCCACTTAGTTCGTTAGTCTTTCCTCTTGTGTCGAGTGCGGCACATAGGGCAGAGGTCATGACTCTCCATGCTTGGCGGTTGGTTGCAATCTGTTGTAGGTCTTGGATGTTTGAGTGGCCCATGAGCGAGCCTTCCCTGATGATAGTTCTTCGTAGGGTTTCCCTTGGTCTTCCACGAGATCTTTTCCCCTGTGGTGTCCAAATGAGGGCTTGGTAAGGAAGTCTTGATTTATCCATTCTAAGGGCGTGGCCGACATAGTTCCAGCGGCGTTTTCGTATAAAATTAGACACACTGGCATAGGAAGAAAGCTCACCAGGAGCAGTGTTGGTTTGGACCTGAGTATTATCCATGGGGACAGGAAGGCTTGCAAGGTTATTAGTAAAGCCATCACGGTCTTTGTTTCGGGTAAGGGTGCACTCATCTCCTGAAGTCAGCTATCTCATGTTAGTCTGTGCTTTACATTAGAGATTGTTGTGTGTGCTCTGTGGGTGTTCGGTTTAGTGTTTTTTTCCACCGAATAGATTGTCGGTCACGTGCCAATACAACAAACCACGAATCATCATAGTAGATCAGAGGTCTGTCTAGCTTCCCCTCAATGTTGAGTGTCGCTAAATCCCTTGCAGTCACTTTCCCCTCTATAGTGAATGTCGCTAAATCCCTGCAGTCACTTTCCCCTCTATAGTGAGTGTCGCTAAATCCCTGCAGTCACTTTCCCCTCTATAGTGAATGTCGCTAAATCCCTTGCAGTCACTTTCCCCTCTATAGTGAGTGTCGCTAAATCCCTTGCAGTCACTTTCCCCTCTATAGTGAATGTCGCTAAATCCCTGCAGTCACTTTCCCCTCTATAGTGAATGTCGCTAAATCCCTTGCAGTCACTTTCCCCTCTATAGTGAGTGTCGCTAAATCCCTTGCGGTCACTTTCCCCTTTATAGTGAATGTCGCTAAATCCCCTGCAGTCACTTTCTCCTCTATAGTGAGTGTCGCTAAATCCCCTGCGGTCACTTTCTCCTCTATAGTGAGTGTCGCTAAATCCCCTGCGGTCACTTCCGCCTGTACCACTCACTCTCTTGAGATTGGTATTTTTCGAACAGCACTGTTCACTCGCTCCCAAAGGGCCTTGGTAATACTTATCTTGTCATGCAGAAATTTACCACCCAGTGGTGCAAGGCCCGTCAGTTTAGTGAATTGTATAATTCCTACAGTAACAAGGATTTTCGAATTATCCGCACTGCTATAAATAGACGCTGTTTTTGTAAGAAGTCCCCACCAAAAGACAACAAGTACCATTCTCATGACTGCTGTTGAAAATTTCCCTGTCGTTATGACAACCATTGTTATTTTCTCTGCTAATCGGAGACCCACCCGCCTTTTCACTTCGTCTGCTGTATTTTCGCTCATTTTGTGAACATCGATAAAGCTGAATGGAAGCAGCCGAACAGGCTGCGGAATGGGAGTCGGTTCGCCGTTTTGAGAACTGTTGTTTGATTTCGTTTCGGAACTTCCGTCCACTGAGGCAATATAGATAGAAGTTGAAGGTGTTGTTGCAGTACATGATGATGCTGACCGACGCCCAAGCTAATTCTGTCCGTGCGGCGCCTATAGAAGTCTTCATGATCACTTTAGCCGATTCACCCCTTTCCCACATATTATACATACACGTGGGTGACGTAGTCAACAGAAATAAGGTACTCAGACATATAAGAATGACTGTCATTGACGAAGCTCGCCGCCTTCTCAAATTGGCTCCCTTCTCTGATGTTAAATTCAGCTCTGCTGCAGTTTTTAAGGAAAGAAATGTTTTCCATATAATAATTATATTTCCGAGAATAACACAAACAAATGGAATCAGCGATAAAAGTACTAAATCCACAAATGGATATATGCTGTGAAGGAACGTATTATATTCTTCTGTCGAAGGCAAACAAATTAGAGTCTGATTTCCCTCCGATTCCCGTAAAGTCATTCCAACAAGAAAATGTGATTGCATGCACGACTGCAAAACCACAATCAGGATGATAAGACAACACGCTCTTCGTTTGGTACAAAACATGTTAACCCGGTGAGGTACACACGCCGAGAACGTTCTTTCTAACGTCATGAAGACCAAAAGCCAAGCGGAGACATACAGAGCCACATAGACCAACCATGGGTGGCCCCTGCACAGAAGTGAATGCAAGTCCCGAATGTCAATCCCGAATGTCCAGATAATCCACCATCTGAGAAGACCTGTGTACAGGACGCATAAGTCCGATATAGCCAAGGCTCGCAGGTACATGTGCATGGAGGTTCGGCCCAGTCGTAAAGTTCTCAGCATCATGAGAATGAAGATGTTGCCAAACGTGCCGAAGAGGAAGAGAATCACCGGGCAGACCTGGAAGGGAAAACGTTTACATAATAAGTTTATACGTTATAGATGGAGTGTATATATGTCGGTGCAATCCAAAAGCACTGAAACATTCCAGCAGTGTAGGGTAGAAATACAAGACGACAAACAGGGTCTTTTCTCCCTCTACATCCTGGGGTAGAAGTACAAGACTACAAGGTCTTATTTCTCTCTACATCCTCGGGTAGAAGTACAAGACTACAAGATCTTATTTCCCTCTACATCCTGGGGTAGAAGTACAAGATCTTATTTCCCTCTACACCCTAGGGTAGAAGTACAAGACTACAAGATCTTATTTCCCTCTACACCCTAGGGTAGAAGTACAAGACTACAAGATCTTTTTCCCGCTATATCCTGGGGTCAAAGTACACATTTTCTACCCGTTTTTACTAAACGTTATCGCTTGTTTTTCTATTCTTTACAGTGTTATATCGGTGCATTTCTCGAATTAGATTATAAATGTGTACATACTTACGGTTTTTTCATAATATAGATAAATCAAATCCCCTCCAGTAACGAAACTGTTAGTACATTATGATATTCTAATTCATTATTCTCTAACACGCTACAGTAACAGACAGGAAAGAGACTAAATTACCCCGACCCCCTTCCCTCTTAATCAAGAAGAAGCTAAATCCAGCTAGCCACAAGCAAGATGTAGCCAAACCCTGCTAGTCTCATATACAATGGCTAGCTAAACCCTGCTAGAACCAAGCAAGGCTAGCCACAAGCGAAAGGTAGCTTAACCCTGCTGGCCCCAAGCAAGGGCTCCACAAACACGCTAGCCACAAGCAAGGGCTACACAAACACTGCTAGCCACAAGCAAGGGCTACACAAACACTGCTAGCCACAAACAAGGGCTACACAAACACTGCTAGCCACAAACAAGGGCTACACAAACACTGCTAGCCACAAACAAGGGCTACACAAACACTGCTTGTCACAAGCAAGGGCTACACAAACACTGCTAGCCACAAGAACTACACAAACACTGCTAGCCACAAAAACTACACAAACACTGCTAGCAACAAACAAGGGCTACATAAACACTGCTAGCCACAAACAAGGGCTACACAAACACTACTAGCCACAAAGGCTACACAAACACTGCTAGCCACAAACAAAGACTACATAAACACTGCTAGCTACAAACAAAGACTACACAAACACTGCTAGCTACAAACAAAGACTATACAAACACTGCTAGCTACAAACAAAGACTACACAAACACTGCTAGCTACAAACAAAGACTACACAAACACTGCTAGCCACAAACAAAGACTACACAAACACTGCTAGCCACAAACAAAGACTACATAAACACTGCTAGCTACAAACAAAGACTACACAAACACTGCTAGCTACAAACAAAGACTACACAAACACTGCTAGCTACAAACAAAGACTACACAAACACTGCTAGCTACAAACAAAGACTACACAAACACTGCTAGCCACAAACAAAGACTACACAAACACTGCTAGCTACAAACAAAGACTACACAAACACTGCTAGCTACAAACAAAGACTACACAAACACTGCTAGCTACAAACAAAGACTACACAAACACTGCTAGCCACAAACAAGGGCTACATGAACACTGCTAGCTACAAACAAAGACTACACAAACACTGCTAGCTACAAACAAAGACTACACAAACACTGCTAGCTACAAACAAAGACTACACAAACACTGCTAGCTACAAACAAAGACTACACAAACACTGCTAGCTACAAACAAAGACTAAACAAACACTGCTAGCTACAAACAAAGACTACACAAACACTGCTAGCTACAAACAAAGACTACACAAACACTGCTAGCTACAAACAAAGACTACACAAACACTGCTAGCTACAAACAAAGACTACATAAACACTGCTAGCTACAAACAAAGACTACACAAACACTGCTAGCTACAAACAAAGACTACACAAACACTGCTAGCTACAAACAAAGACTACACAAACACTGCTAGCCACAAAGGCTACACAAACACTGCTAGATACAAACAAAGACTACACAAACACTGCTAGATACAAACAAAGACTACACAAACACTGCTAGCCACAAACAAGGGCTACATAAACACTGCTAGCCACAAAGGCTACACAAACAGTGCTAGCTACAAACAAAGACTACACAAACACTGCTAGCCACAAACAAGGGCTACACAAACATTGCTAGCCACAAACAAGGGCTACACAAACACTGCTAGCCACAAAGGCTACACAAACACTGCTAGCCACAAAGGCTACACAAACACTGCTAGCCACAAAGGCTACATAAAGACTGCCAGCCACAAACAAGGGCTACACAAACACTGCTAGTCACAAGCAACCGCTACACAAACACTGCTAGCCACAAGAACTACACAAACACTGCTAGCCACAAAAACTACACAAACACTGCTAGCAACAAACAAGGGCTACATAAACACTGCTAGTCACAAACAAGGGCTACACAAACACTGCTAGCCACAAATGCTACACAAACACTGCTAGCCACAAACAAAGACTACATAAACACTGCTAGCTACAAACAAAGACTACACAAACACTGCTTGCTACAAACAAAGACTACACAAACACTGCTAGCTACAAACAAAGACTACACAAACACTGCTAGCCACAAACAAAGACTACACAAGCACTGCTAGCCACAAACAAGGGCTACACAAACACTGCTAGCCACAAAGGCTACACAAACACTGCTATCCACAAACAAAGACTACATAAACACTGCTAGCTACAAACAAAGACTACACAAACACTGCTAGCTACAAACAAAGACTACACAAACACTGCTAGCTACAAACAAAGACTACACAAACACTGCTAGCTACAAACAAAGACTACACAAACACTGCTAGCCACAAACAAAGACTACACAAACACTGCTAGCTACAAACAAAGACTACACAAACACTGCTAGCTACAAACAAAGACTACACAAACACTGCTAGCCACAAACAAGGGCTACATAAACACTGCTAGCTACAAACAAAGACTACACAAACACTGCTAGCTACAAACAAAGACTACACAAACACTGCTAGCTACAAAGACTACACAAACACTGCTAGCTACAAACAAAGACTACACAAACACTGCTAGCTACAAACAAAGACTACACAAACACTGCTAGCTACAAACAAAGACTACACAAACACTGCTAGCCACAAAGGCTACACAAACACTGCTAGATACAAACAAAGACTACACAAACACTGCTAGATACAAACAAAGACTACACAAACACTGCTAGCTACAAACAAAGACTACACAAACACTGCTAGCCACAAACAAGGGCTACACAAACATTGCTAGCCACAAACAAGGGCTACACAAACACTGCTAGCCACAAAGGCTACACAAACACTGCTAGCCACAAAGGCTACACAAACACTGCTAGCCACAAAGGCTACATAAAAACTGCTAGCCACAAACAAGGGTTTCACAAACACTGCTAGCCACAAGCAAGGCGTCAGGTGTGTTTACCTGGCCTATGAAAGCCAAACAAGTCCGGCTGCTCAAGGACAGAGGACAAATGCCTGTCTAGAATGTCCTCTACTTGACTGGCAGGGGTTTGAATCTACATGAAGATAGATTTTGTTTAAAAAAATCACCTAAGCTTTCAGGTTTACCCGGGATAAACAGATACCAGGAAATGGTCTTGGAGGTAAAGGCGACTAACATGATGTTTATCATATAGAACAGTAAGTACCACCTAGTCTGTAGATCTAGCACAATAGTTCTGGGTAGCCACATCAGGAAAGTGGCTAGACGCCCGCTTGTCAAATTCAAGGTTTTGAGCTCCATATCCAAACAAGTCTCACCTTTCTCCTTTCCCCCTTACAAAACTGGTTTTGCACTCAGCCTAAAATGGGAACTAGGTCGCGACCAGGGGGAAGAAGACAGCCACCTAGTGTGACAAGAAGAGATACAAATCAGCAATGAGATCGTAAGAGAAAAAGTCAGCACAGAACCAGTTATAAATCACATGCAAAGACAGTTAATTAAATAGTTTGCCCACTTAGAATTTCTTGTGTCGCTAATGATACAAGGCCTACACATATCCCAAACATTAAAAATGACATCTAAAAGAGTTTTGTAACTACTCTAAAGATGCCAACCTGCCAAATGACTTCGGCGACCTTGTACTCCGTCTCGTTGGTTCCCAACTTGTACTCCAACTCGTACGTCCCTGGCAACAGATTTGCCAGCCCCTCACCAGATGTGAGATTAGTGCCCACGTCTGGTGCCCGGATATCGGACACCGGATACTTCAATGCTGGGTGCCTGTCGCCAGTGATGTAACTTATCTGAAGAAAATCATCGATGATGTCACTGATGTTTCCACCGCCATATTTGATGTTTGGCATGATAACTTCCAGTGTCTTCTCCATTTTGTCAGCTCATGTGTTGTCTTCAATAGTTCTCAAACTTTATGCTACCAGAGGGCCA
Organism: Candidula unifasciata; assembly: GCA_905116865.2. Lineage (NCBI taxonomy): Eukaryota > Metazoa > Mollusca > Gastropoda > Stylommatophora > Geomitridae > Candidula > Candidula unifasciata. The sequence goes on from CAJHNH020002578.1 coordinate 45,846, forward strand.
GCTAATGTCCACAGACGTTAAGGGATTGCGACGTAAGGGGGTACCTATCCCCATAAACGTCTAAGACAAGTGCAAGTCCGTTTTTAACAAGTGTATCCGGAGCAAGTTGTCGTGGAGAAGAACCGCCACAAAAACGAATACTGCACTGATGACTCAAGTCACCACATGCAAGCCTTTGACATTGTTGAAGAGGGAATGTGATGTCTGGTTTGACATTCGAAAGGTGGCTCATCATGTCATTATAGTTTTGGGCTATTGGAGAGCCACGTCAAACTAACGATGTCAGAGAGTGTTGGCAATATGTTTTTTGTACCTTGATTCTGAAGATGGGTCACATTGCCGCATGCAGGTTCCTGTGTGGATTCTGAAGATGAGTTACATTGCCGCATGTAGGTTCCTGTGTGGATTCTGAAGATAAGGTACATTGCCGAATGTAGGTTCCTGTGTGGATTCTGAAGTAAAGTTACACTGCCGAATGTAGGTTCCTGCGTGGATTCTGAAGATGAGTCACATTGCCGCATGCAGGTTCCTGTGTGGATTCTGAAGATGAGTTACATTGCCGCATGTAGGTTCCTGTGTGGATTCTGAAGGTGGGTTACACTGCCGCATGTAGGTTCCTGCGTGGATTCTGAAGGTGGGTTACACTGCCGCATGTAGGTTCCTGCGTGGATTCTGAGCTGGCTGGATTAGTCATATCTGAATATGGAAGAGTCTGCTGCTGTGATGGCGGATGGATGGTGAGAACTGATATTCTGATGTCCCCCAGTTGTTTGGCCTCTTCACTGATCAGTGGTGCGCCTGCAGCGGTAGACACACAGCCAACTACAACCGTGTCGCTTGTTTCCACATTGTTCTACAACTTCCGGATTGGTTCAAATATATTGTCAATAATCTACAATTTGATTGTCTATAATTTAGAACAAGTTCGTCTCTCCCTTGCAGCATTCAAGTCAATGAAGATGTTGCTCACGCGAACAGCAGACAGAGGAGATAACAGAGTCCCCGACAGTCCTCATTTACGAAGCTCACCTCCACACCGCAGGGTATACGAGAATCCAGATGAGATGAGATGAGATGAGAGTGAAAATTTCGTTCATGTAGTCTTGCTGGTCGGACAAGTCAATCGTCTTCTCGCAGAGTTTTCTTGTTGAGTTTAGCTTTCCACAGACAGATCTTTGCAAATTGGATGTTTCAGAAATTGTGAAGAAAAAACAGTTTTAACGTGATTTGAATATAAATTTTTCATATTAAAAAAAAGTTCTTGTTAATTTAAGTAAATATTTAATCCCTGAGTCAGCAACAATACAGTCGGTTTAAAAATAAATCATTGACCTAGTTAGGAACTTATATTATTGCGCAGAAGAAATTTCTACACGTGCTCTGCCGCCATCTTCGGAGTTCTCGTGTTAATAGTGTGGTAGCAACCGGATTGAAAGGCCACCTAAATTCTCTCCTGCGTGTTAAATGTTGTCCAGACCCGCTGCTCACTCCCGCTGAATCAGTTTCCCCCAGGAGCGGCTACTCCATCTGTTGTTTTGTGGCAGGGTCCTCTTGATTGTCAGCTTGAGAATCGCTGCTTGTATCGATATCATACGATGTCGCGTGCTTGGTCAGTCACGTGCGCTGTCTGTGATCTATCTTTTCTGGCTTTTAGGATGCTGTCGCTTGTCATTGTTGTAACACGATAAACGATTGCTGATTGCTGTTTGTGAAGCTTCCTTTCGATGTTTTTAAAGCTGATGACGTAATCCACACTGTACAACTCAACTCAGACCTGCAAAAGTAATGTGAATAGTAAAGGACACATGATGAGAAAACTAACAACAGCGTTAACTAGAATATCTTTGCAATGGAACCGATAGGGTCAGGGAAATAAAGGCAGACCCCCCCCCCCCCTCCCTCCCAGACAAACCCCACACACACATAAAAAAGTGAAATAACATGCAAGGAAGATCATGAGGTGAAATTACGCGATAGTTATAAAAAGAACGGGTTGAGTTGGTGGGGGTTCTATGCTCCGTGCGGTGGGGGGGGGGGGGGGCGGAATAGGTAAACTATATGTTTCATTTTCGATATCTCTTTTTATCTTTCCATCTCTATTATGTTTTTTGTCGCGCTTTGCCCCTCTCCCTCACTCAATGCCAGAACCAGCCTCTCTCTCTCTCTCTCTCTCTCTCTCTCTCTCTCTCTCTCTCTCTCTCTCATTGTCTCTTATCCAATACTTCCTATCAAAAGACACGAAATTACCCCCACACAGCACACTCACATTTAAATACACATTTAAAGCCGCATAAACATACATATTACCTGATAACGTTAACACGGAGAGGCAATCTATGTAAACGAAATAATGTAAAGATTGTGTAAACTGACTGCTGAACAGAATCCTTCCAATTGCAGTGACATCCCAGACGGAGCCCCACATGTCGCGAGCCAGTAATTAGTCCCGTCAACATAAGACATTTTATGACACGTTGTGACAACCAAAAAAGAAAAGAACAAATGCATCCATACTTCAAGAGCTGAATATTGAAGAGGGTTGGCTAGAAAAGACAATAAAACAAAGAAAATTGAAATATTTTGGTCACTTGAAACGTCATGGAAGTCTTGAGAGAACAATAATGGAGGGGTATATGCCTGGGAAGAGAGGAAGGCCAAGGAGAAGATGGGTGCATGATGTGGCAGATGATCTCCAGATGGGTGTATCAGACGCAGGACATCTTGCTCATGATAGGAAGGTTTTCCGGAGGGTTGTTATGGCAGCGAGGTTCCGCGAGGGACATGCTACTGAATGAATGAATGTGACAACCAGCAGCATGACGATGGAGGTGATGGCAGTGACGCAAGCGTTTGCCTGGCTCGAAACACAAAACTACACCCGCGTGTGTATAGTCAGTGATTCAATGAGTATGATCCGGAGGGTTCAGGCAGGTTCAGTGTGAAGACAATGGCTTGAATCATTACAGAAGTCCACTGTGCGTGGAGTCACCTTTATTTTTGTTCCGGGACACGCAGGCGTCGATGGAAATGAAAGAGCTGACAGGTTGGCTGGATCCGCTATCACTACCGACGGTCAGCCTATGGATCATGCTGATATTATCAATGCCCTCAGAGAAATAGGAAGGATAGAGGACTTTGGTGGCAGTGAATCCACATCACTCGCCAGAATGGCAGACTTGGGAATTAAGATCGGCACAGCAAAAAACGAGACGCACACCAGACACGTCAGAAGACTTGTCAATCAACATAGAACTGGTACTATTAGCCATCGGACGTTGGGGTTCATACTGAGGGGAGGATCTGAGTACCTATGGACATGTCCGGAGTGCAATGATGATAACCTAACTAACTAACTAACTAACAAATGACACGTTGTGATATTTTTGGTTCAGATAAAGAATTCATTCACTCCTATTTTTAACCCGCGAAGCTTAGCAACTGTCCTTCTTGGGGCGATTATGGAGAAACAAGATCGGTATCAAGAGCTGCCGCATCAGCCACTGAATGCAGGTTGGTTTGAGAACATTTATATAGCATTATCTTCTTGAAGTATTAATGGTCTTTGGTATAAACCACCCCCCTCCTTCCCCCCCCCCCCCCCCCCCTTCCATCTTTCCCTCTCATCCGTCATATCGTTCCTAATTATCTATAGATTTTAGTTGCTAGTATGCTGGTTGCAAGAAAAACACTATTATCGTTACAACAGCAACAACGCAACTTTGCTAGCACCATTATGATCGTCATCTTCACAACTGTCATCCTCACCACAACCATCATACTAACTGCCAACACTGTCATCGATACCACTAACACCACCATCATCATCTCTATAAACGACAACAGCATAAACAACAAAAGATTTACATCGCCATATTCATAATTGTATGTGTTACGACCTAAAGGCGCCCACATAGCAGCCTAGCTGTAAACATCAACACAACGTACCAACTACAATGTTAAGGGTGACTCAAAGTTAAGAAGAAGAAGAAGAAGAAAAAGAAGAAGAAGAAGAAGAAGAAGAAGAAGAAGAAGAAGAAGAAGAAGAAGAAGAAGAAGAAGAAGAAGAGAAGAAGAAGAAGAAGAAGAAGAAGAAGAAGAAGAAGGAGAAGAAGAAGAAGAAGAAGAAGAAGAAGAAGAAGAAGAAGAAGAAGAAGA
>CAJHNH020002578.1:55000-102167 GCA_905116865.2 Candidula unifasciata
CCAGAGACAATGAATCAGCAGTCTACCCAAATAATCCAGATGTGTAAAACAGGTGTGTCCCCGAAACTCAAGTGCTGGAGTAAGACTAAAGTCGAGAAGTGGACGAACAACTAGAACGTTCGCCTGAGAATTCAACCGTGAACGCCAAGAAGAAATGAATTCCCAGATAAAGATGCATGGATTCATCCGACTTCGAAAAAAGCCGTTTGTGAGAATCAAGAGACGACTGTGAATTTGCAGATGAAAACAAAGTATTAGAACACAGTAGAGCACTATACAGTAAAGTAAAGTAAAGTAAAGTAAAGTAAAGTAAAGTAAAGTAAAGTAAAGTAAAGCAAAGTAAAGTAAAGTAAAGTAAAGCAAAGTAAAGTAAAGTAAAGTAAAGTAAAGTAAAGTAAAGTAAAGTAAAGTAAAGTAAAGTAAAGCAAAGTAAAGTAAAGTAAAGTAAAATAAAGTAAAGTAAAGATCCCTTTTCATGCCCTGGGCTCATCGAGAATATGTGAGAGCACCCCATATTTTTACATACAAATCGACACTAGGTTGGTAATGTGGTCACTATGCACTAAACACAACAAACAGATCAACGCAAACGAAAGAATGCAAGTAAGTTGACCTCCTGGTCCACCACATATACAGCTCAATGGTTCTGGCCTGAAACAAGTTAAGGAGTTTAAATATCTAGGAAATATGATCACGGGTAATGGCAGAATTGACAGAGAAAAGGAAAACTAGATGTTCGAAAACAAATGTACTAATATACCTCCCCATCCACACTCTACTGATGCAGTATCAAATTCGTTGGGATGGTCATGTGGCACGCATGACAGATCACAGGCTCCCAAAAAAACTCTTCTATGGTGAGCTGCAAAATGGGAAACATTCCCAAGGCGGGCAAAAGAAACGCTTTAAGGACACCTTGAAGTCTTCACTCAAATCATTTAGGATGAATGACACCAATTGGGAGGCTGCCTCTCAAGACCGAAATGCATGGCGTGCGGTTCTACACAAGGGCGCGGCTACATGTGAAGCAAACAAAACAGCAAGACTGATTAAGAAAAGGATGGACATAAATGCGACTGCAGGAGATCTCCTCCCTGGCACAACACTCATTCCCTGTCCTCACTGTCCAAGAACTTGTCGGGCCCGCATCGGCCTCATCGGTCATCTTCGTACTCATACTTGATGAAAAAGAGTGGCCATCATCATCTTAATGGGCAATAAACACTAGTATACGAATTGTTAACATTGCTAAAACATCTAAACATAACTATGCGTTAAAATATATTAACAGCAGATTCATACCAACACTGAGCTACTCGTGCCAAACATGGATATTATCGAAAACTTATATACGCAAAATCACCACTTGCGAGATGAGATGACTGAGAGAAGCCGCCGCCCGAGATCCACTGAATAATGAAACCATCATACACATTGTGGGAACGCCATCTTGCTGTAGCAGTGGTAGGAAAATCGCGGCTCTTTGGCGACCTGAGTGTGGCTCGGCCAGTAGGCCACAAATAGAGTTTTACGTTATGGTTTGTAACATGTTCTTTAGCAGAAATTTGCTCTAAAAAATGTTAAAATCGTACTGCTGCTGATTTTTGGCTCTTTTGACTAAAGAGTTAGTCGACCATTGCATTAGATTCACCGGGAAACAGCAGATCAACTGGTTTGGCCATCTCGTTAGAATGCAGCAAATCAAATACCATCACAGGCACTATGTCTCAGAAGATCAGCTACAGGAGCAAGAGGACGGCCACGAAAATGTGGACTGATAATATCAAAGACAGTTTACGCCTTCATAGCATGGCAATAGCCAATGCCAGTCATCGTGCACTGCATCGCAAATTATTCCCCCCTATGCTGCTTGACGGTATAAGGGGCGTATGATAATGATGAAGAACGTAATGTTGGCAAAATACTGTATAGAATAGTGCTCTCTATGTGTGTTCTGCAAAACTGGTGAACTTCCGATTGCAGGACGAAGAACGGAAAGGCGTGTTTCGTGGAGGTAGAGGCCTGGTTCGACCAGAAACACAGTGGGTACAGGATCGTGAAAACATCTTGATCATGATAACATGAGACAAGGAATCCAGAGTATTTCCACTTGGTGGTCTTCCTCTTCACGTTCACCTTCTATAAACTCCGACGGAAAATTCCGTTTCTTCGTCCACTTCTGGACTTTAGTCCTGTTTCAGAACTTGAGTTTACCCTGCACATCCGTTTTACAGATTTGACTTTTTTGTGTGAAGACTGTTGGTTGTTCATCTGTCAGGCATCCTCAGTAAATCACTCATGCGTGTATCGGCAGACGACACCAGTTCTGTGTTGTTTAATTCTCCATAAGCTTCCCGTATAATGCTTTTCTCTGGCCTCATCGCTGTCAACAGTGCTTGCAGTCTGATCGTAGTTACAGATTCAAAGTCATCACTTGATTCTCATTAAAAATCATAGTTTGGAGTCATAGGGATCAGGAAAATTTCCACCGAAACAACCTAATTAGTTGAAGTTTACAACGTGATTGTTATGGGACGGTGCTTCTATTTGCCTTAATGGAACCCTCAACCCACACAGGAACAGCTTTGTCGATAGGGGACACAGTGTGCTAACGACGTGCCTTGTAAAGTCGATGATGGATCTCGTAAGTCATTCCCTCCCAGTGCTGTTTATATAGCGCTCTGGTGATCAGTTAGACCCACAGCCGGCTATCCCACCCAGGAGCCCCTAGTCAATAGGCCAGCCTTCATTAATCTGACTTAAATGCGAGAATAACGACAACAGACGAGAAGATATCTCTGACAATCCGCCAGACACTAGACAAACTATGGCAAAATACCCAGCTTTTGGTCATTACGGGCAATAGTTTAAGTGAGTGCTACTCGTGCGCGCTCGTGCTTGTGCGCGCTCGTGCTTGTGCGCGCTCGTGCTTGTGTGCGTGGAGATGTGTGTACTGTCAATGAGTCCGCGAAAGAGTTCTAGAAGTAGTATCAACACTAATGGGTTAGTTGCGTATCCTTTTCAGGACGTTGCAGAACCAACCCCAACAGCCCCTGGCTGTTGTGTGGTTTCTCTAGGTAAATTTACGTCCAGTAGTTTGCCATTGCTCTGGGTGGTCGGCCCCCTGATACCACTATCGAAACCAGCGCAAGGCGCATGGCCCGCAGCTGGGATCGAACCCAGCACCCCGGTATTACGAAACGTTCGCATCGACTTAGCCACAGAGCCGACATCAACACTAATACTAATAATAATATTAATAATGAGTATTAGTAGCAGTTGTAGTAGTAATAGTAGTAGTAGCACCATAGAATTAGTAGTAGTAGTAGTACTAGCAGTAGGAGTAGTAAAAGTTGTTTAGTAGAAGTGGTGGTAGCAGCAACAGCAGTGGCAGTATCAGTAGCAATAGCAATATTACCACTATATATAGTCCGATCAGAAATTCGCGAATGCGAATAGATTTTAATAATTTGGAACTAACAAAACGATTGTAATCAAATTAAGTATTTTCAATACAGAGAGCCATGACGTTAAGAAAATATATTCTGTGTCGTAAAAAGAATATCAAATGTAGTTTTTTTTTAATCTCCATTTTTACGATATGTTTTTAATCATGAAACCGTCTTGTTAGAGTTTTAGAAGATTTACTTTCATTAGATTCAAGAAGTAATATTAATAGGCACATTAAAAGGGTTTTAGCAGAAGTCAAAGACAAACTTATGTAATCTCACGATTTTCTTGTGCAGTCATACTCTTAGTGAACGAAATCCAAAATAAAACGTAGTTCTATGTTGTTTAGTTAAAGGTGTATCCACAAATTAGTGTTGAGTTATTGTGTTATATAGCTGGCTTCTCAAAACGGATATAGACTTCCCCGTACATCAAACGTACATAAATATTGAAGTTTCGTCCTTTTTAGGGGCCGCCAGGGGCCGCAATATATGCAGGCCATCAATATGGCCAATTGTCTGAACGCGGTTTCTGGGACCTCTCCACGGCGATCCTCATCCACCTGGTGGCACTTTGTGTTATCGGGTGTTTATCGCTTGTGTGATGTCCTGGTGGGGTAGATAGTCAGTCAATCAGATATAGACAATAATTTCATAATGTGTTCGATGTGCATACAGAAGGTTAACGTTTTCCAGTTCTAGCACTTCCGCCGGAAATCGTTTATATTGTGATATTCATGAGGAGGAGTACGCCCATCTGTATCTTTCTAAAGATGGCGCCGAGAAACGAACAAAACTGGCGCTTGGTCTGAATAAAGCATAATTTATTATGAAGATACGCCTTTGAAATAAAAATCATTGAACGTGAACGGAAATAAACATGATTACTGTAAAATCCTAAATGTTATTTCACTTAATTACCATAGTTTTAAAAGATCAAAGAAAATGGATGATTAGCGAAATCCTGACCACCTGTGGACTAAAGAATGACACAATTTTTGCCTCATAGATATTCAAAGGCTACTGGCAAAACAAAACAAAAAAGTCATTGCTGTCTAACAGGCAGTTTTCGAGAAGCTAAATTGCTAACGTGTTCATGAGTTTCTGAACGAACTATAGCAGCGGCAGCAGTAACTGTAGTAGTAGTAGTAGTAGTAGTAGCAGCAGCAGCAGCAGCAGCAGCAGCAGCAGCAGCAGCAGCAGCAGCAGCAGCAGCAGCATCAACAGCAGCACTAGTAGTAATAGTAATAGACAAGGAAGAAGTAGAAGACAAAGGTAAAAGAAAGACAGTAAAATATTTGTTACAGGCTATATAGAAAAATAAAGTAGAGACAGAAATCTCACCCAAAGCTGAACAGATGTCTATGATATTGTACGACAGCTACATATGAAATGTTCCATCTTCAGCCTCACTGATCGAGGGGAGATTATTAATACATTTCCCTGCCGCCCCGTCTGTCAGCCCTCCCCTCTCGTCTCCTCTGCTGACGCTTTGATGGCATAACAAATGCTCCCGACCAGTGCTTTCGAAGTTTTTTGTATGTTTGTACAAATTTGATACTATTCGACCCTTGCCGAGCAAATCTACTTATGCACCAACCAGTCACATCGCCATTACATGCTTAACACACCTTTATTTCAGAAAGATATCTATAAGATCGCTATGATCACTCGGGAAATGATTTTTACTATTTCGTATCTAGCCAAATCCAAAAACTGTTTTCATTACTTTAAACAAATTAAAATACCCAAACTTGTGAAAGGACGTTCAAATAAATGCGTCTCTCGCGAGACACGCCTGGCCAAAACTAGAAGAGAACAAAGCCAGAAACCCATTAGAGCAGACAAGGACAAAATACTAGCGAGATTAAACCGGACAGACGATGACCCATGAGACGAAACTATCAGGAAGATAAGGAAAACAGCCTGAACACAAAAATGAAGGAGCGGTCTATCTATTAGGGTAGAGATAGAAAGCCAGAAAACTGGCACACACACCACAAACTTAGACAAACACTTAGCGCAATTAAACCAGACCTTAATTATAAGCGAAAATTATACGTGGTCGTCTGAAAGTGTAATTTTGGCACCTCGCACGGTGTTTTAGTATGTTCAAGTTTTCTCTCTCCTTGACAATGTTAACATTTGTTTTTTAAATCATTCTGTTTTGAAGACTGAAAATATCTGCATTGATGAGTTGAGATCAGAGTGGTTGCCCCAGGATATTAACTGCACCAATTGCAAGCCGCCATTGCAGCTGTGTGATAAACTGAGCGGAAAAATTGATGATGTCATGGGCAAAGAATTTCGTTTATGTTATCAAATATAAGGTCAGCCAGTTATATACGTAATTAAAGATGTGTTAAATGTGTTTTAATTAAATAATAAAAACATTTAATAACTTCTGGTGGGTTCTGGTTACCCCCCCCCCCCCCAACCACCCCCCCCCTTCCCCCCCCTCCCCCATGATACTATTGCCAAAAATATTTCCGTAGACAAGCTCTCGATCGGCCTAGACGCTGATTTGGCCCTGTCAGAAACAATATGTATGTTTTACTGATGCGTTCATTATCTGTCTTATCTGAGAGGCCCTGAGCACTGACAATATTTGGTTTCTCACCCCCCCCCCCTTTTTTCGCCCCCGCCCCGCCCGCCCTGCCCCCTCTCTTCATTTCATGCTTATGTGCTTCACAATATTCTTCCCAAAGTCCATGCCGCGTGACGTTGGTAGTGATGTCTCTCCACAACCTTCTGTCTTGTTTAATTTCAATCAGCTCTGACACAGATGATCCTCCCTCCCATGATGTCAGACTGCCTAGCATCTGTTCTCTCTGTCTCCCTCTGCCTCTCCTCCCCTCCAACTTTTCTACCGTCACGATGTACTCCAGTTTTCTCCTTCACGTCACATGACCAAAGAATGTAGATTGTCTCTTTCTGATGTGTGCAATCAGTTCTCTTCCTCAGTCAGTTTCTTTCCAGACATCTTCATTACTATTTTTATCAGTCCAGGATATTCTCATCATTCGTCTATAAAACCACATCTCCGCAGCTTCCAAAAGTTTTAACTAATTCATTGTCCATCATTCACATCTGAATATCAATATAGGATTTATATACCTTTTAATAATTCTCTTTCTCGTCTCAATTGACAACTCATAATATAAACATTAATAAACCATAAACAATACTTTATTTTTCAAAGTTAATCAAAACATTGCTGCTTTTGATATGATCATAAGTCAGCAAATCCTTCACAGAACGTCGCTCTTCTCACGACACGCCTGAAAGTACAATTTTTTTTCTAGCCAGCTCTCCAGCCCCATGTGCTTTCAATGCCCATGCATCTTCGATATCCTGTATCCATCTTCTTAAAGGTCGATCCCTGCCTGGCTTTCCACAAACCGCACCCTTCAACACCGTCTTTTCCAAGCCACCGTGACGCTTGATGTGGCCAAATACTTCAACTTTCGGGGCAGGGTGCTGTTTATGAGCCAGTTCTCCTTGATACTTAACTCATGTCGAATGTCGATATTGTCCCTTTTCTTGATCCATGGTATTCTAAGAATTTTTCTGTAACATTTCAATTCAAAAGCTCTAATCTTTTTCCCCAGTGACTGAGTGAGAGTCTAAGATTCACAACCGTAAGTTGCCACAGGAAAAACTCATAATCTCAAGATTTTTACTGTAACCAATTTACAGGCTGTTGCCAGAGCATTTTACGGCAAATAGCAGCGAACAAATGGGAATATAAAAGATATATACCTATTTTTTGTGGATTTTAGAAGGGCATTTGACAATTAACATAGAAACAGTTTATGGAATGCTATCAAATATTGTCTGGTTTAAAGCAAGGTGATGATGTGTCCCCGCTTCTTTTCAAATTGGCCGTAGAGAAAATTATATAGAAAGTGAAAGAAGAGTGTACTAAAGGAGAAACTACAAGAATACTTGGGTAGGCAGATGACATTGATACTGTTGAAGAAAATGAACTAGAGACAGTAAAAACACTGACTCTCTTGAAGGAAGCAGCTCAAAAAATAGGATTAGTTATCTATCTTCTTCTTCTTCTTTGCGATCACCAGTTGTAAACTCTGGTGGAAAGTTCTGGTTGTTCGTCCACTTCTGGACTGCAGTCCTGTCCCAGAACCTGAGTTTTGCGTGTGCATCCGTTTGACAGATCTGACGCATTTGTGTGCAGACTGTTGGTTCTTTGCCTCTCAGGCAGATGCACTTCGACTTCGAAGGAAGCTCCAATTAGTCGACTCTTACGACATGGTTTTGGTTAGGCAGTGTGTCTATTCTTGTCTTCCCTATAATAGGGCCCCAGGACCCATAATGAGGGGGGGGGGGTGGGGTTATCTATCAAGGTAAGATATAATACACGGCAATAACACGACAGGGAAAGGATATAAACTCTGGCCACATACAAGTCGATAATGTGAAAACCAAACATACGGAAACATATAAGTGCACGGGGGCAAACTACAAGTGCTCCAACATACTAAAAATAAAACTAAAATACAATCTAGAATACAATCTGGAAATAAAGTAAACTATGCCCAACAACATCTCCTGAAATTAAAGTCTCCGTCTCGTAATAACAAGACCAATATATATGATAAGACTGGCTGTTCATTATGGCTCTAAAATTCGGAGCACAACTAAAAGAGATAAAGCCATACCACACATTTTTCTAAAAGAGATAAAGCCATACCACACATTTTTCTAAAAGAGATAAAGCCATACCACACATTTTTCTAAAAGAGATAAAGCCATACCACACATTTTTCTAAAAGAGATAAAGCCATACCACACATTTTTCTAAAAGAGATAAAGCCATACCACACATTTTTCTAAAAGAGATAAAGCCATACCACACATTTTTCTAAAAGAGATAAAGCCATACCACACATTTTTCTAAAAGAGATAAAGCCATACCACACATTTTTCTAAAAGAGATAAAGCCATACCACACATTTTTTAAAACAGTCTTTGGTGAATCATTTCATCCATAAAGATGTATACAGCGGGGAATGACGAGTGAGAAAAGGTTGTTGTTGCGTATCCTTTACAGGACGTTGCAGAACCAACCCTAACAGCCCCTGGCTGTTGTGTGGTTTCTCTAGGCAAATTACGTCCAGTAGTTTGCCATTGCTTTCTAGACGGTCGGCTTTCTTGATACCACTGTCGAAACCAACGCAAGGCGCATTGCCCGCAGCTGGGATCGAACCCGGCATCCCGGCATTACGAAGCGAAGTGTTCGCATCGACTTAGCCACAGAGCCGACGACGAGTGAGAAGCAACAACGAAATTATGATTGTTTTTAAGTCCCCATTGATCACTGGCATCACGAGGGCTTATAGACTAAAAGGGCTGGGGATGCTGAGAGATGCCAGAGAGGTAAAAACTAAAAAGACAAGGGAGTTGACTGGTCGTAGACGAGGAGGCAAACCAAGAAGACGATGGAGAGATAATGTCTGGACAGACCTACAAACAGTTGGTATCACCAACTGGAAAGAGAAGGCCAACCAAAGTTGATACCTGCAGCAAATGAACACCAAGGACTCGGAATGCTTAAGAAGAAGAAACTAAGTGTTCGGTACGATGGAAAACAATGTTTATATTTTTGAAGACTTGCACTTTATTTATGTTTAAAAAGTTTTCTCTTAATTTTTTTTTTTAAATCGCAAAGTCTTTAATCAAATGCTCAGAACAAATCTAACTTGTCTGGGCGGCGTGGAGGGAGGTGGAGGGGAGGGGTAGGTGGAGGGGGTAGGGTTGTGGTCGAACCATTGTCCTCGCTCTCTGAAGGTGGTGGGTCTATTTAACGCCTGCATCGTTCAGTTCACGAGTGCAGTTTCTACAAAGACCCCTGGGGCTTGTCGCCGGAATTATGGAGTTCGTGCTTTGTAAATTTGTTCTCGGCATCTAGGTTAGCTGTTTCTCGGAGAGAGACCGAGCCATTAGAGGCAACACTAGGTGCATTAAAGTCGACCCTCTCGACTGTAATCTCTAACTTTTTAAAAACAAATCTGTTGCAACCGATCAGCTTGTTTGCTCAACAGACAAAAGGCGTCCAGCCTGCCTTCTGGTAATCTGGTAATCTTAGTTTCAGCTTCATAGCAAACGGATCACCCCATAGTAACTCCACTCCTGTGCCAACGAAAAACACAATGTTTATCACAGACACTTGTGGAAAGATGTCGGCTCTGTGGCTAAGTCGATGCGGACGCTTCGTAATGCTGGGGTACCGGGTTCGATCCCAACTGCGGGCCATACGCGATGCGTTGGTTTCGACAGTGGTATCAGGGAGCCGACCGTCCAGGAAGCAATGGCAAACTACTGGACATAAATTTGCCTAGTGAAAACACACAACAGCCAGGGGCTGATAGGGTTGGTTCTGCAACGTCCTGTAAAGGATACGCAACTAACCTTGTGGAAAGATAAACAGACTGCTGTCTCAGGTTATGCACTAGCATACACACGTATTAAACGCATACGGTAGCCATCCGAAGTGCTAACACCAACAGTCCGACATCAGAAATGTGTGGCTCTAATGGGATTTCTATTATACTTCAGCTGAGAACATAGACGTTCATTTGAGCAATTTGTGACAACTAATGTTAACAATATACGAAAGACAACGTCTACAGGACAGGCAGACTCAGTATTATCTTCTACACAATTTTTATAAAGTTCAACAAGTCTGAATCTTGTTTTTACAGATATTTTTGCACCAGACTTTTCTCGCAAATGGGAATGAAACTGTGGAAGCTTAGTCCTCTGGGTAAGTTTCAGTCAGGTTTTTGGGGCATCAACTTGCCTGTACCACTAGGTTAGAGCGCTCAACACGTACACACACACACATACACCGACACACCTACACACCCAGACCCACACACCCACACACATACACACCCTGAAACACCCCCCCCCCCCACTCCACACACACACAGTCAACCAAATTAAGAAGAAACTATATTTGAAGAGGGACAAGTGTTTACTAATCACGCGTTTATAATCTCTCTCACCAGATGACATAACAAAAACCATACTCTGTGTAAACAAAAATACAAAACCTAGACAGAAAATCTAATTCCTTTATAACTAATAATAAAAAAATAAAAAAAAATACAAGAAATCTTCGGAATTCCATTGAAGGAACCATGGTTTCTCTAGACAAACATTAATCTATTTTACTTCCGTCCCCACGCCAGAAATAGGAACGAACAGACGGCCAAGATTTCATATGTAAATTTCCTCACGGGACAGTGTCGTAAATGGTAAATAAGGGGTCTACTAGATGCCGAAAAGATGTGAAAACGTTCGTCTGGGACGGACAAAGCCAAACGAATTCCATCCTCTTTTTTCACTGGGGTGATTTGTGTGTGTCAAATGTTATGACGAAATAAACACCAGCGTGTGTTGGAAAATGTGAGGATACATTTGTTAACACTTTTAGATTTAGAATGTTTTTCTCGCTTACTTTCAGTGTACAGTCACCTGTTTGAAAGAATTGTTTCACATGTAGGGAATTTCATTTCATTGGCTAGGGTTGTTCGGACTGTGAAATAATTGGCTACGGTATTAAAATCACCCAAGTTCTAGTTTTAGCAATCTACAGCGAAGTGCATTTTCGGGGCTGACATTTGCACATTTACAAAGTGCTAAAGACATAAAAGTGATTTTATACTGAAGACAAATCAAAAAGAAGTCTTTTTTTAAGGCAACCACCCCACCTTACCTCACCCCTCACCCCACCCCTCCCTCACCCCTTCCTCCTCACCCTCTCCCTCACTCCTCCCTCCTCACCCCCTCGCTCACGCCCTCTCTGCTAAATTGCATTTGTAGACGAGTGCTCACTAATCATTTTTTCAGGTCGCGCCCCCTGTCACTCCACACCCTTTGGGGGAGGGGGGGGGGTTATGGCCATACCCCCACGCCTCCTTCAGTCTATGGCAGAAACCCATGCCCCCTTAAGTATATTGCAATACCCCCTCCCCCTACGCCCCACTCAGTATATGACAAGACCCCTAAGTCCCACTCAGTATATGGCAAGACCCCTAAGTCCAACTCAGTATATGGCAAGACCCCTACGTCCCACTCAGTATATGGCAAGACCCCTACGCCCCACTCAGTATATGGCAAGACGCCTACGTCCCACTCAGTATATGGCAAGACCCCCACGCCCCCTTAAGTATACACAGAGGACCCCCCCCCCCCCCCCCTCCTTTTTTTTCTCTCCCCCGCAGCTCAACATAACAAAATGTGACAATAGATTCTGCAACACGGGGAACCAAAAAGTATGGTGATACGTTTTGGCCAGAATGTGTTTTTAATGTACAATAAAATGCCTGTCTTTTATCATATTAATTGGATTTTAGCTGTTTGTATACAAACTGCTTGTGAAAACCAAAATTTTTGTTTTTGTTTGTTTGTTTTACAAACAGTGTCTTGTTTCCTATATTTTAATAGTTTATAAATATTTAAAGTAAAACATTATATCACGGATTATTAAAGATACCAATTCTGCCCTAGCTGCTGAAGGTGGGCATGGTGTGCATGTGCTTATAAGAATGCCTGAATGATACGATGTGTAGTCATAAATCAGCTCAACTCAAGTCAACTCAACTCAAGTCAGCTTAACTCAAGTCAGCTTAACTCAAGTGAGCTCAACTCAAGTCAGCTCACCTCAAGTCAGCTCACCTCAAGTCAGCTCACCTCAAGTAAGCTCACCTCAAGTCAGCTTAACTCAAGTCAGCTCACCTCAAGTCAGCTCACCTCAAGTCAGCTCACCTCAAGTCAGCTTAACTCAAATGAACTCAACTCAAGTCAGCTTAACTCAAGTCAGCTCACCTCAAGTCAGCTTAACTCAAGTCAGATCACCTCAAGTCAGCTTAACTCAAGTCAGATCACCTCAAGTCAGCTTAACTCAAGTGAGCTCAACTCAAGTCAGCTTTAACTCAAGTCAGATTACCTCAAGTCAGCTTAACTCAAGTCATCTCAACTCAAGTCAGCTTTAACTCAAGTCAGCTCAACTCAAGTCAGCTTTAACTCAAGTGAGCTCAACTCAAGTCAGCTTAACTCAAGTCAGCTCAACTCAAGTCAGCTTTAACTCAAGTGAGCTCAACTCAAGTCAGCTTTAGCTCAAGTCAGATTACCTCAAGTCAGATTACCTCAAGTCAGCTTTAGCTCAAGTGAGCTCAACTCAAGTCAGCTTTAACTCAAGTGAGCTCAACTCAAGTCAGCTTTAGCTCAAGTCAGCTCAACTTAAGTCAGCTTTAACTCAAGGGAGCTCAACTCAAGTCAGCTTTAACTCTAGTCAGATTACCTCAAGTCAGCTTTAACTCAAGTCAGCTCAACTCAAGTCAGCTTAACTCAAGTCAGCTTAACTCAAGTCAGCTTTAGCTCAAGTCAGCTTTAGCTCAAGTCAGATCAACTCAAGTCAGCTTAACTCAAGTCAGCTTAACTCAAGTCAGCTTTAACTCAAGTCAGCTCAACTCAAGTCAGCTTAACTCAAGTTAGCTTAACTCAAGTCAGCTTTAGCTCAAGTCAGCTTTAGCTCAAGTCAGATCAACTCAAGTCAGCTTAACTCAAGTCAGCTTAACTCAAGTCAGCTTTAGCTCAAGTCAGATCAACTCAAGTCAGCTTTAACTCAAGTCAGCTTAACTCAAGTCAGCTTAACTCAAGTCAGCTTTAGCTCAAGTCAGCTTTAGCTCAAGTCAGATCAACCCAAGTCAGCTCAACTCAAGTCAGCTTAACTCAAGTCAGCTTAACTCAAGTCAGCTTTAGCTCAAGTCAGCTTTAGCTCAAGTCAGATCACCTCAAGTCAGCTTAACTCAAGTCAGCTTAACTCAAGTCAGCTTTATCTCAAGTCAGATTACCTCAAGTCAGCTCAACTCAAGTCAGATCACCTCAAGTCAGCTTAACTCAAGTCAGATCACCTCAAGTCAGCTTAACTCAAGTCAGATCAACTCAAGTCAGCTTAACTCAAGTCAGCTTTAACTCAAGTCAGCTCAACTCAAGTCAGCTTAACTCAAGTCAGCCTAACTCAAGTCAGCTTTAGCTCAAGTCAGCTTTAGCTCAAGTCAGATCAACTCAAGTCAGCTTAACTCAAGTCAGCTTAACTCAAGTCAGCTTTAGCTCAAGTCAGATCAACTCAAGTCAGCTTTAACTCAAGTCAGCTTAACTTAAGTCAGCTTAACTCAAGTCAGCTTTAGCTCAAGTCAGCTTTAGCTCAAGTCAGATCAACCCAAGTCAGCTCAACTCAAGTCAGCTTAACTAAAGTCAGCTTAACTCAAGTCAGCTTTAGCTCAAGTCAGCTTTAGCTCAAGTCAGATCACCTCAAGTCAGCTTAACTCAAGTCAGCTTAACTCAAGTCAGCTTTAACTCAAGTCAGATTACCTCAAGTCAGCTCAACTCAAGTCAGATCACCTCAAGCCAGCTTAACTCAAGTCAGATCACCTCAAGTCAGCTCAACTCAAGTCAGATCAACTCAAGTCAGCTTTAGCTCAAGTCAATGTACTACTATTCAAAAGCAAATATTGTTCGTTACAGAATGACATGAATCTGACTTTCTTCACAAATGACCTGGGTTCCGAAGTCGATCCAGCCTTGAGTGGGTACCAAGCGTAGTCCTGGGAAGTAAAGGCGACCGGCGTGATGTTGATCACAACACCCACCAAGTGCCGATTGGTCTATAAAATATAGGTCTAGCCCTTTTTGCCCCATACGCCCGAAGACGCGGAGAAAAGTCCTTAAATTTTACAGTACGACACGAGAAAGTCCCCAAGCAGTCCATTGTTTTTAATGTTGAACTGGTCGTCTCTGGCACGCCGGGATGAACTTTACAGTTTGAAAACACAGTAGGTCATTCTATTGTACTCAGGAAAGTGTTACATCTCAAATCAATCTTCCTTGGATTGTTTGGCTTCTCGTGCGACAACTTCCTGGACAATTATCGGCTTTTACTTCATTTAAACCACATATTTGTTTCGCTAGCTTCTTCTCCATTGTTCGCTTGAAGTACCGCGCACCAAGTGTTAATTGTTGGTTTGTTTCTACGTTGCGCTATTCTCATTACTTTTCTTTTTTCTACCTCTTGTTTAAAGCCATCTTGTAGACAGTTTATATCCAATAGAAAATGGGTGATTCATCAAAAGCATAAAGTCAAACTACATTACTATATAATGAAACAATCATACAAGAAAACAATCATTCAAGTGACAGATTGGGTGCAGTAGACAAAGGCACTTCGCCCGAATATAAAACAAAAGGAAAGTTATACAAGAATGTAACGGATTTATAGAAAAGTAGCTTTGTTATTAAGGTTTGCGATCAGGGTCGATGCAATATGGTCACTTCTACTTGCGTGGACATTACCTAATATCTATTTAAGATTTGGTCAACGTCGGAGCAAATGTCATTTAAAAAGAAAACCCGCCTCATTGCGGTTTTGAACCGTAGATCTCCAGCCCTGCAGGCGGGTCTCTATCGGCTTCGCTACCGCGGTTTTCCCTTTCAAGGTGAATTCTTAATACGGGTGAGCTCCGTTGTGAATCCACCCATTAATGGATCAACCTTAACAAGTGCGTTGCCGACGGACGTTGACCGCTCGGACGTTGACCGTTCGGACGTGGATCGCTCGGACGTGGACCACTCGGACGTGGACCGCTCGGACGTGCACCGTGTAGCACAGCTCTGTTCTTCGTTGCGTACGTTGATGTCACAGCCAGGTTCGTTTTTATGTTTGCTACAGGAGGAGTCGATTGGAAGATTATAGACCAGGAGAAAGATGGTCGTGACGATAGTGGTGACGATGATGCTGATGTCTTGCTTGCTGCATGCTTCACACGTGACTTTGATGCTTGTATTATAAAATGGCTGGAAACAACAGTTCTTGTCTATACTGTCTTTATTGTGATACTTCAACAATGTCACAAATACATCAATGATATTCTGAATAGCGCTGTGTTCTCTCTATGGCTAAATACTCGTAGGTTCGCGTTGTGTTCATCCTCTTAAGGTCGCGTTGTGTTCTTTATCTCTGAATGCTTTGTTAACTGGTTCTAGTGTCTGTAACTGCCACCTGGCTTCTAGTGCTGTCTGGTACTAACGGCTTGATCGTTGACTCTAATATCTCTATAGTTTCCTACCTAATTAGTCTCTGTTAACCATGGATCCATGTATCTTGTGTGTCGTCTCTGTAGCTCGATGTCTCGTTTCATGTCTGCTCTCCAGTGACTGTCTTAGAGGTTCCATATGAACGGCTGCTCTCCTTCCAGTGTTGAGCTGGCATCAAGGATCATTGAGACTAGACGCTCGTCCTCTGAGCCTCAACGACTGAAGGCTTCTAGTGTTGGGCTTACATCTCTACCACTGAAGGCTGTCTTGGGAGCACATGTGACTGGTCTCTCCTCTCTTGAGTCTTGTGGACTGAAGAATTGCTAAAGTGCTTTGTTACTCGCTATTTATACTTAGATGCTGGAATGCTAGGTATTTGTTTTCTTCTCGCTCTTTCTGCTTCTGGAATATTCTAGTACGTCTCAACTTGTTTACTAGCTAGGTTCTCAAGTGGGAGTTGCTAATTATATCTCGATTGCCAGATTTCATCATCCTATTCTACGCAGATATAGTAGTTAAACTGACAATTGAGGTCATAGAAGCTTCTAAAAAACAAGGACAATTGCGTTTTCTTTGATAGGGCATGACATAGAGGTATTTACTAGTTAGTCAAGGTTGGGTCACATGATGAAAAATGCTTTTCAAAACTTCTAGAAAGAAGGCCAAGGCCAGACAACATCAGTTTGATGCCAACAGCTAGTTTTGGCGGAAAAAGAAGATTCTGGAAAAGGGAATGTCAAGGTTACCAAAACTTATTGATTTTCAGTACATCATAACTCTGCGTAATAACCTACTTCCTACAAACAAGTAATGACGTCTCCCTGTTACAACCGCTCTGACGTGGAGCTCTCGGAATTGGACCGCTCGGACGTGGTTCGCTCTGACGTGGAGCTCTCGGACGTGGACCGCTCCGACGTGAACTGCTGACGTCTCTCCAAAATCTGCGATCCACACTCTTTCATGCGCATGGCAAACGGCTGTCAAGTTTCCTATTAGGTCCTTTTCTCAGTGTCTCCTTCCACGGATCTTTCCCGTAGTCACAACGTGACCCAGTTTCCTTCTTCTCATTATTGATTCTAATTAGTAGCGTATTCCCCCCGTGTGGGTTCCGGGGCCCCATTGTGGGGAAAACAAGAATAGACCCACTGCCTCCCCAAAAGCATGTCGTAAGAGTCGACTAATTGGGGAGCTTCCTTTGAAGCCGGAGTGCTAAGCCGGAGAGGCAAGGAACCAACAGTCTGTATTCAAGAGAATGAGATCTGTAAAACTGATGCACACGCAACACTTAGGTTCTGGAGCAGGACTGCAGTTCAGTAGTGGACGAGCAACCAGAACTTTCCGCCAGAGTGTACAGCTGGTGAACGCGAAGAAGTGGAAGAAGTAGCGTATTCTTTACAGGACGTTGTAGAACCAACCCCAAAACTTTCTGGCTGTTGTGGTTTTTCTAGTCAAATTTACGTCCAGTAGTTTGCCATTGCCTCTGGACGGTCGGCTTTCGGTACCATGGTCGAAACCATCGAAAGACAAACCGTCCGCATCAGGGATCGAACCCGGCACCCCGACAATACGAAGCACATCCGCAACGCCTAAGCCACAGACGCCTACTTCTTTTCAATACATGAATGAACAATGATGACTGTCTCTTTCTGATGTTTGTGTTAAGCTGTTTTTCAAAACATCTGGGTTGTCCAAGAAATTTTAAGCATTCTTCTGTTAAAAATTAAAAATCCCCAAAGGCCTCAAGAAATTGTTTGACTTCTTTGGATGGCGGGGAATTTTTGGGAGAAGTAAAAACAACAAGTGGCGAATGAGCGGGGTAAATTTGGCTGTAGGACCTAAAGCCCAATACGGCTTACGTCGTGAAGAGAACACGTTCTTTCGTTTTCTTACACTAATTTTCAAATGTAGAGGGATTTTAATTGAGTCAAAGCGAACTTGAAACAGACAACTACGCCCTTATCTACTTAGGCGCGGGTTCTAATCCGACTGACTGACTTTCTACCCCACCAGGACATCACACAAGCGATAAACACCCGATGACACAAAGTGCCACCATGCGGATGAGGATCGCCGTGGAGAGGTCCCAGAAACAGCGTTCAGACATTTGGCCATATGTATGGCCTGTCTGTATTGCGGCCCCTAGCAAAAGCCAGAGTAGGGCCTCAAATGACAAAAAAATTTCGTCCTAAAAAGGACGAAATTCGATATAATTAACTCTTAGGGGTCTAATCCACAGTGATAGAAAAGAAGAATAATATCTCCAGTCTCTAAATTTTGTAAAACCATTCCAGAATTCGATGCACGGTTTCTGGAAGTAAACTTGAAACATATTCATATTTTTGCCTTTATCTACTTAGGCGAAACGTCCAATCTACAACCCTTAAAGAGAAGTATTATATCTTTTGTCTCAATATTTAAAAACCGCCTTCCCTAGAGAAATCATCTAGAGAAAGTGTGAAACAAGCGGGTCAAACTAGCGGGTCGTAAACAACATTCGTTTTCCTGGCATCACGCAAACACCTGCATATTGAGTGCCCACATTAGAGAAACTTTACGGTACATGATCGATGGAACAGCAAGCGGACACAATTACCGACGCTAATTGGAGCTAACTTTTCTATCCCCATGTCAGGCGTCAGAATGAAGTAAAACACTTACTTTTAGGACAACTGAAATTGCTCCGTCTTCATTTCTGTTTGGACAGGAAAGGGGGGGGGGGGGGGGGGGGGGGGGGGGGGGGGGGGGGGGGCGTTTCTGTCGCAACGGTTCTCAGACTGTGTTTAGTTGGGGTCAGTGCATGTTTTAGGTTAGGTTAGTTGCGAATCCTTTACAGGACGTTGCAGAACCAACCACAGGAGATCTTGGCTGTTGTGTGGTTTCTCTAGACAAATTTACGTCTAGTAGTTTGCCATTGCCTCAACGGTCGACCCCCTGATACCACTGTCGAAAACAACTCAATGCAGCATGTTTTAGAAAGAAACAAAAAATAGTCACGACAGAAATGACAGAGAAATGACGTGTTTATGTATCGTGCTGG
Source organism: Candidula unifasciata (assembly GCA_905116865.2). Lineage (NCBI taxonomy): Eukaryota > Metazoa > Mollusca > Gastropoda > Stylommatophora > Geomitridae > Candidula > Candidula unifasciata. The sequence goes on from CAJHNH020002578.1 coordinate 73,610, forward strand.
TCTAGCTAGGAAAGATCAACTTAAAAATGATATCAGGAGGAGAGACGACACAGAACCAATTTCAAGGATAGTTGTGTATCCTTTACAGGACGTTGCCGAACCAACCCCAGCAGCCCCTGGCTGTTGTGTGGTTTCTCTAGGCAAATTTACGTCCAGTAGTTTGCCATTGCTTACTGGACGGTCGGCCCCCTGATACCACTGTCGAAACCAACGCAAGGCGCATGGCCCCGCAGCTGGGATCGAACCCGGTGTGGCGGGTAACTTCGCTTTAACTAGCGAATGCACTATGTGCACTTCACAGAGGGAATTACAAACAGTAAATCTTAAAAAGGGTTTATATTACCCCCAGCCTTGCTGGTTAAATTAGAGGATTTGGGGTTTGCCCACATCTGATTCCCTACTGTTATTAAACTTGTATATTTAAATGTTCTTAAGTTCACTGACAATGTTTACAGTTAAAAGGAAACTCCATAAAACTGTAGGAACATTAAAACTAACATTTATTAGGATTTTCAAATCAATATAAATTCAAATGATAACTAAATGGCTGTGGATATAAAATCCGGTTATAAAAAGATAGTGGTCAACTGTCCACTTAGCTGTAGCTTATGTCAGCTTCTGGCTAAGCCTCGGTGACACATCAGGCAGGCCGAATCTTCCAGTCCAGTCCGGACAATCGGGTATCTGCAGCTAAGCTTAGGATCTACTTCTGGACTCCCACCTGTTAGTACCATCTGGAATACAATCTGGAACTAGAACAATAGAACAGTCCTTATACAAACAGTCAGGAAGGTTCTAACTGGAGACAACAATACCTCCAGTCTTTAAACTGTTACACTACACACATATATATGGAGTAGGATAGTAACAGGTGTTCACATTCTACTGGTATAGAATGGGAATGTGTACAGAACATGGTCCATAATCCTGATGGGGAAATATTTAGGAAAACCAGTTTCATGAATACTCTCAAGAACAAGAGTTTACAGCACACAAAAAGAAAGGACATTCCTCAGTGTAAATTGTTCTGATGTCTGCACACTAGTACTCCTTTGAAGGGTTAACATGCTTACACACACAGACATACAGTCATATTTCACAATATTCTCATTTTCACCACATGGGTTCACATCACAATGAATGAGAAACAGGGAGTGAGTTTACCAAGAGCAGAAACTCATAACAGGTGCTTTGCACTGTTTGAAAATAAATGGGATTGACATATCTCCATCAATATACTGGGTGCTGGGATAGATGTCAAAATACAATCATAGATGACAATGGGCTTTCCATCTGTCACAGTATTAACATAAAATATACAAAACTCACTCCAGTTTAAATCTAAATCCACACATGTGCTAATCTTATTCAGCAGAGTTTAGAAGTGGTGAGGGGTGAAATATAATTATTACATTTGTAAGGCCACCTGCTGTAGAACTGAAATGTATTCCTAGTAATAGGGAAATATATCTACAACAATAATAGTTACAAGCATGGGCCATACATCTTTCTTCTTCTTTTCTGACAGTGTGAATATTAAATTCAGCCTCACTGTGTTATTCACTTTCCAAGCTCTTAAACTAGTCTCAGAATTATCTGGACTAAATCTAAATTAAAGCAAGACAGTGATTTATTAAGCTAATATCACCATGAGGTAAAAATTTAACTTAGAAGGGATTAGGTATAATGAATATACACTTCATTCCTTTTTAATTGTCCCACCATGCTGGAAACCGGAACTGGCCGAGATTTCACATGAAGACATAATTATCACTTAATTAATATAAGTATAATAATTGAAAATATCAGTGCACGTTTCTAGTATCAAACAAACATTATTTAAATCATCAAATAGATCATGTTGGCATACATGTACATACTAGATCATAAACGTGGTTAGTAAGGATACAGAAATTTATCAAGATTTTTAACAGATAAAATTAATTCAGAGGAATAAGCAGCAATATATCTAATTAAACTTATTCTTTTAACTCACCCCTGGCAGGGAATTCAAACAGAAAATTAGACCACAGGCGGACTAAGAACTTTAGTCTGAACCGGTCAATTTCTGAATTGAAAATGGAACAGGAAGTCTTTAAAAAGGAGGAAGTTACTCTTCAGTTCCCCTTGACTAATCATCTCATTCGCCTTTATTACCTTTCAACTCTTTAATTATAATTTTGCTCCAATGAAGCATTAAGAAAGGGGTGAGAAATTTCTTAATTAATCCAGTGTTATTATGCTAATTAAAAGCAATAGGAAAATGTTTAGAACTTTAGTAATAATATTATCTAAACAAAACACTTTTTAAGAGGACAGAAACAGCTGTCCAGACCAGCTCGTCACACCCGGCATCCCGGCATTACGAAGCGTTCGCATCGACTTAGCCAAAGAGCCGACACAGAACCAATACTGATCTTTAATGTTAGACAACTGATTGAATTCTTTTAGGTTTGAGGTTTTAACCATGGATCAACATCATGGCATAGTAACCCATTTGCTCCGTTCTACTTCTAACTCCAGACTGAGTCGGAAGTAGCTCAGCGCAGTGCACGGGCTCCGTAGCACCGGCGAGGATCCTGCAATATTTTGGGTAGATTTTTAAACTCAAAATTTTGCCTGGGTAGCGCTGTTAGGCTACTCTTTTAGATTTCCAACTGCCAAGGGATTTTTTACGTGCGCAACAATGCACAATGTGATCTGAAATCACTACCCAGAGACAAGGGGACATTTCTAGAAGACCACTTGAAAAAATACCATCCTTCAGCGGGGCCTGAACCCGGGACCTATAGCACTAGAGGCGGTTACCATGCCTCTAGACCACGCAGCCCCCCATAGATTGAATTGTTTGGCCAGGTAGTAAGAATGACAACAGACAGGGCACTACAAAGAGACACAGCGGTAGCAGATCCAGAGGTCGACCACACAGGAAATGGACCGCAGAAATATGGGAGACACTGCACAGTACTTTACACGAAACAAACGAACGGGTCCGTTCTAGAGATCTCTTCCTGTCTAGAAAACTTTGCCTCTGCCTTCAGCTCCGAATATTTCGGAAATGTCTCGTAATTCCAGACAATGCTTCTAATGCTTGTTTTGTTGGTACAACTCTGCAAGGCTTTTGACATCCATCGATCTGGCAAACATCTTGATTACAGAAACAGGGGCTTCCTCTATCTTCTCAAGTGGCTTTGTCCCAATTGTGGTACAAAGGGTTAGGGCGCGGTGTCGTGACTTATTTCGACCCAAACAAGTTCTAGTAGGCAAGTCGTGTTCAAAAGAAAGGGCATGCACCAACATTAGTCGCATCTAAACAGTACGTTTGCCAAACTGGAATTTTTACAAATCGGACGCATACCAAGGTACCCATGTATCTCCATTCACTTCTAGAAAACGAATCAGTATCTTAAAATATCTAGCATATTTTCCCATAAGAACTGATCGCTCACAATTCACTCACAACTTCACACTGTAAGTGTGTATTATCTACACTTCTGCGCAACCAGGAAGTGGCATTGAAACTTCCGGGAGAAACACTGAGCAGAAATGGACGCTATGTTTGTCCTGGGGCTCAGTGAGATGCGAGGGAGGTCCAACTGATTTAACGCAAATATTGAATAGTTGTACCGCATTCTCTGTCTGCCCGCGTGAATGATCTGAAAGGTTCTTTTTCCGTCCTCTTGCTTTCTGAAGGCAAACGGCAGCACACTGGAACTTTCCAATCATATGGATGTTGACGAGTGATGATTGCACAGCCAGTTGACTTTCACAGTTGCAAGTGTATCGTTGTCTAGGTTCAAACTTCATTTACTAAAGAAATTACAGAAGCAGATGCATCTCAGGTTAACTCATTTCCCATTTCTGTCATCCACAAACCTCCTCTTTTTATTACTTTTCTCCTGTGGCTTCTCCCTCTTTTTCTTCATCAGCATCATCAGCTGCTTCTTCTTCTTCTTCTTCTTCTTCTTCTTCTTCTTCTTCTTCTTCTTCTTCTTCTTCTTCTTCTTCTTCTTCTTCTTCTTCTTCTTCTTCTTCTTCTTCTTCTTCTTCTTCTTCTTCTTCTTCTTCTTCTTCTTCTTCTTCTTCTTCTTCTTCTTCTTCTTCTTCTTCTTCTTCTTTTTCTTCTTCTTCTTCTTCTTCTTCTTCTTCTTCTTCTTCTTCTTCTTCTTCTTCTTCTTCTTCTTCTTCTTCTTCTTCTTCTTCTTCTTCTTCGTCAATTTCATCAACATCACCAGTTTCTTCTTCTTCTTCTTCTTCTTCTTCTTCTTCTTCTTCTTCTTCTTCTTCTTCTTCTTCTTCTTCTTCTTCTTCTTCTTCTTCTTCTTCTTCTTTTTTTTCCCCCATAAAGTCTCATTTATTGTATTTCATTTTTCACCCCCACATATCCTGCTTTAACCGTTTGTCTCCTTTCTGAAATCAGAGTTTACTGATCACTCCCTCCACTTCATCCCTCTTTCTCTCTCTCTCCCTCCACTACATCCCTCTTCCTCTCTCTCTCCCTCCACTTCATCCCTCTTCCTCTCTCTCTCCCTCCACTTCATCCCTCTCCCTCTCTCTCTCTCCTTCCACTTCATCCCTCTTCCTCTCTCTCTCCCCCCACTTCATCCCTCTTCCTCTCTCTCTTGTTTGTGTGTATGTGTGTGTTTGCGAGTGTAGGACTGTGTGTATGTGTCTGTATGAGTATCTGTGTCTACATGTTTCTGTGCGTGTGTTTGCTTGTATGTGTGTTCCACGTGTATGTAGCTGTGTGTTTGCCTGCGTGTGTTTGTATGTGTGTGTCTTTGTTGTGTTTGTGTGTGTGTCTATGTATGTGCCTGTATGTGTAGGTGTGTCTGCGTAATTGCCTGTGTATATGCGCGTCTCTGTGTGTATATATCTGTGTGTGTCTCTGTGTGTGTTTGTCTGTGTGTATCTCTGTGGGTAGTGTCTCTGGATGTGTCAACATGTGTGTGTATGTGTATCTGCGTGTGTGCCTGTTTATATGTATGTCTGCGTATGTGTTTGCGTGTGTGTGTCTGTGGGTGTGTTTGTGTATCTGCGTGAGCATCAGCGCGTGTGTGTGTGTCTGCGATTGTGTGTGTGTTTGTGTGTCTCCGAGTGTATCTGTGTGTGTTTGTGTCTGCGTGTGTTTGAGCAAATGTGTTTGTGTGTGTCTGCGTGTGTGTATGCTGGTTTGTGTGTGTGTGTCGCATGTGTGTGTCTGTGTATTGTCTGTTTGTGTGTATCTGCGTGTGTGATTGGGTATGTCTGTATGTGTGTATGTGTGTGCATTTGTTTCTATGGGTGTGTCTCTGTGTTTATATCTGTATGTTCGTATGTGTGTAGAATATGCGTGTCTGTGTGGATATGTAGCTATGTATGTAGGTGAATAGGGTGTGTTTATGTGTGTGTGGAGGTGTGTGGGTGTGTTTAAGTGAGTGCGTGTCTGTGTGGGTATGTAGCTTTGAATGGGGGTGGGTTGTTTATGTGTGTGTGTGTAAAGGTATGCGCTATTGTGCTTTTTTTTCCTTCTCTTTTTTGATATTTATAATATGCATATTATCATATAAATATTACATGCTGATTGATAAAATACAGGTGCAGTGTGAAAGACGGGTGTTTGGAAGGGCGAAATGTAAGACGGGCCTGCGTGCCCAATTTGTAACCCTTTGAAAAAAAGTTAGTTGGTTCGTTCGTTCGTTCGTTCGTTCGTTCGTTCGTTCGTTCGTTCTCTCTCCACTGTCACAACTCCCAATATCATAGCGTGCTCCAGTCACTAAAGCTTCAACTTACAATGTCTAACTGCCAATCTGTGACACGTCACTGCATCTATTTCTGAAACTCTCCATAAGCCTGCGACTTTATGAAAACTATTTGTGTCCCTGCTACACTTGATATAATCGCACAACATTCACATTTTCTAACGACACCTCAGTTTTACTTTATATCACCTGACGTATTCTGCTTTTCTTTCTGTCGTCGCCATTAAAATCTTCGTTGGTACACTAGGTTGTCGTTTGGCTAAGACATCCACGCTTGTCGGCTCATCACATCCTTTTACGACATGCTTGTTAAGGGGAAGTAAGTATATCCCTCCCCCCTAAATAATGCAGACTCACTGATATTCCTAACAAACAAGTCTTAAAAGGCGACTAATAGAATAGAAGAGGGGTGGGATCTTTGAAACTGCGGTGTACTAGTCTGAAAGGCAAGGTACAAACACCCCCCCCCCCTCCCTTTTTTTCACACCCAAAAGTCAAATCTGTAAAACGGATGTGCATGCAAATTTCCGGGCATGGAAGAAGACCAAAATCCAGAAATGGACGAGCAACAAGAACTCTCCACCGGAGTTTACAGCCGGTAAGTCCAAAGAAGAAGAAGCAGAAGAAGAAGACTGAACGACATTTCTCCCGCGTTTCTTTGATTCGTGTCATGCGATAAGGTTTTGTCTGGCCGCCATTTTCCCTGAGGCTGTTAGTGTTTTTATGCGTCAGCTGTTGGTGACATGTGACGCACTCCCACTGGATCATAGTGTCACAGATGAACATCAGTAACAACATTAATGTGTGTTTAGTCACTACCGGTGTTGCAACAGTGAGCTGGCTAACTGTTTAGCATACGTGTTGGAGCATGGGAGCTCAACCCACTGAGCGCCCCCCCCTGACCCCCAACACCTCCAAATTAGTGTAGACTTAAGCAGTTTCCGTTATTAGAGTGACCATACATCGCGTTTTCACTGGTCAGTTCTGACGTCTGGCGTGTCCCTGCCGTCCTGTCAGTATGCAAACTTAAACTGCCCTGTCTTTTTAAAGATCTAGCTCGTGAATAGAACCTATAGTTATATCTGTAGACCAGATCTGTCAAACGGGTGCACACGCAACACTCAGGTTCTGGAATAGGAGGACTGCAGTCCAGAAGTGGACGAACAACCAGAACTTTCCGCCGGAGTTTACAGCCGGTGAACGCAAAGAAAGAAGAAGAAGAGATCTGACTGACTTTCTACCCCACTAGGACATCACACATGCGATAAACACCCGATGACACAACGTGCCACCATGTGGATGAGGATAGCCGTGGAGAGGTCCCAGAAACCGCATTCAGACGATTGGCCATATCTATGGCCTACCTATATTGCGGCCCCTGGAAAAAGCCAGGGTGGGACTTCAAATAACAAAAAATTTCATCCTAAAAGGGACGAAACTGGATGAAGGCGCGTTAGAAGAAGATATCTGTAGACCTTATGAAGTTTCGTAGTTTTTAGATACATTTATTGGCTGAAATCCACTGATGAGAATTTTCATTGTAGCATGTTTTTTCGGTGTAGTTAAAAAGCATATAGTCTCGTTTATTTATTAGCGATAATACAATAAGTTTTAAAATCATTGTCGAGGAAATTATTAACGCTTTTACCCCTGTAACCTAGAAAGTAAATGGGGATAAAGAACGCGCCGCGACCCACCTGCTTATGATGTGCCATTTCCAGCTGAAAATATAACGGTTACCCTACCCTGGAGTTGAGCTAGGTTGAGTCAGGAATTGACATCATAGCACTCGAGGCATTCGCATATGCGAACAGTCCCCATCTCCAGTAGCCAGCGCAGAGTTCCAATACTAATAGGACCAGTCGCCCTCTGGTTGTATGTCGGTCTTCCTTCCCCTGAGAGCAATGTGCCGGCCGAGCCGTCCAGTCACTCCAGGTGCATTATTCTCTCCAGGCAATAACAATCCAGTTTCTTTTCTGATTTCGTTACTTGTTCCCAAAGAGAGACCTGGCCGAAGAGAATACAAAAACACACTAGCCTGAGCCTACTAACAATTACGAGGTGCGGTCAACTCAGCTTCCTTAAAAATGGAAGGGTTCTGGATGTGCCCCAGGCTCTACTTCCCGACGAGCCTGATACAGATAGACTTTCGGTGCTATATCATCATCATGTAGCAGGTCCTTTGCAGAACGTCAATCTCATCACGGTCTGTCTGAAAGAAACTCGGTCTCTCGCCAGCTCTCCCGCCTCATTGGCTTCCATGATAAATTTCTTGAGAGAGCAATGTGGTAGTTTTCCCTTGATTTCCACATCCACATGGCTTTAAACTACGTCCTCAGCCTTGAGCAACCTTTCCGATTGCTAGGGCAAGTGAGTGCTGGTGCGATATACTTTATGGATAATGAGAGTCAAGCGGATTAAGCCTCCCTTACCGGGCTAGGGGTGTTTATTGCGTCGAAGATTAGTTTCATAGAAGGAACAATTCACCTGGCAGCTACCCGTAGTGCAGGTAAGTGTGCAGAAGGATCACCTCAGCTCATACATTTGATATTGCCATGATAAAGCTCGTATTGACACCTGCTGACTCTCACTTCCTGTCTCATTCTTCAGGCTGGAGAATTTCTGGGTTTTTTTTTTTCTTAAGGTTGTCCATCACCGAGCTTATGTTGCCCCTTCACCTCGACTTAAACTTATTTCTAAGGTGACAATACGTCCCGTTGTTACATTTTACCGGGACAGCTCCCTTTTCTACGTGGGCGCCGGTAGTCCAGTCGGTTACAAGTTAACTGTGTATCCTTTACAGGACGTTGCAGAGCCAACCCTAGCATTTTTCAGCTGTTGTGGTTTTGAACACGCGACCATGATTTGGGAGAGTATTCAGAGAGAACAGTTTCTCTGGTGCAGGAACCATGACATATTACTCATGGCTCAAGCGATGATTATGTGAATAAAGAATTACACAACAACATATAACTACATAGGCAGCGCCTAGCTGACCATCTGCACAAACTAAAAGTCTTATTCTGAATAAAACAAACTGAATATAATCTACAATTCAACATTTGTTTATTTTCCTAAATACAGAACTAGCGTGCTTCGCAGAAAACAATACATTAACAATCAACGACGTGTTCGAATAGAGATGTGCTTATCAAATCTAGATGTAACACAATCTATTTATTGAATGTAATGGCAAACACGAAACCAGTGAGACTATACGTCTCTCTAGACTCAGTCCTCTGCCGTATCTACGTTTGTACTGAGAACCCTGTACAGTTCCAAACGATAGGACGAATACATGTTATTAGGGCGACTGGCAAGACCAAAGAGCCAAGCAAAGAGACCCTTTTCTGCTGCGTTAGGCTTTAATCAACGTTTCGACAGACTGGCCACTTCCGGAGAGTCCAGATCTGCAAACCTGCCAGTTTTTGTTCGCAAGTGTGGCCAAACCCAAATTATTAACAGGCCTAACATATCCAGCTGCTTGTTGCATGTCTCTCTGTATGTCTGTGTATGTCTGTGTATGTCTCTGTATGTCTCTGCATGTCTGTGTATGTTCCTCTCAGAGTTTCAACGGACTATTTCTAAATAGATTCATCTGTAAGTCTTTCTATCAACAACAGCAACAACAACAGTCATCAACTGTAACAGTGACTCTCCAAGAACAGAGACTTGATCCAGCGTGTGTCGTCTTTAAACTCCTTAGCCTCCTCGCTCTGTGCTCACACCGAACAATCACTACCAACCACTCTAGACCACCTGTGACCTGGACAAGATGAACGACAACAATACAAGTGTGTGTTTGTCTCTGCAAGGTTTCTTTCCGTCTCTCCAATCCATGTTGATCGTCCGTGTTGCGTGTCGCACGTGCCTGGCCCATCCGTCTACATCACAGACTTGGCATTTGATACTCACGTCCACCGTTTTAGTCCAGCCATTGAACTGCCTCCATGTGAATGTTTCAAATTTGTGTTTACATTAAGTGTTTGATTGAGATGTATGTTTGAGATTACTGTTTGGGATGTATATGTGTATGTTCGACTGAGATGCATTTGTGCCATTTTTATGATGTCTATAAATGTGTGATTGAGATGTATGGACACATCTCAAAGGACTTAGGATAGGAGACATGTCGACAAAACGTAGCTCCCAAACCTCCCTGTGAAGTCAGAAATATGCCAGCACGGCATGGAAACAACAGACTGCACAAATATGTAAAACGATGGTACACGCAAAACTCAAGCCCTGCAACAAAGTTGACGTCAAGAAATGGACGAACAACCACGGATATCCGCCAGAACTGACACAAAAGTTAGTTGTGTATCCTTTACAGAACGTTGCAGAACCACCCCAGCATTGTTTGGCTGTTGTGGGGTTTTTTGGCAAATGTTACGTTCAGTAGTTTGTCACTGCTTTCTGTGTGCTCAGCTTTCGGTACTAATGTCAAAACCAACGCAAGACAAACCGTCCGCAGTCTCAAACCCGGCACCCGGCATTACGAATTGCGTTCGCACTGCCTAAGTCACAAACGCCGACTACGAAGCAGCACACTCGGTAAAAATGTAGAAAGAAGTTTATTAATTAAATCTGATGTCACAGAATTACAATTTTCATCTCCTACAGCATCAGCTACTGGTCAAGAATCTATGCAGTCATTTGGTGCCAGAATAATACTTGTTACTTGCTGTCTCTATCAACATCACAGTACACCGGCCCGACCTATTCGTGCTCCGTCCTCCGACACACCGGCCCGACCTTTTCGTGCTCCGTCATCCGACACACCGGCCCGACGTATTCGTGCTCCGTCCTCCGACACACCGGCCCGACCTATTCGTGCTCCGTCCTCCGACACACCGGCCCGACCTATTCGTGCTCCGTCCTCCGACACACCGGTCCGACCTATTCGTGCTCCGTCCTCCGACACACCGGCCCGACCTATTCGTGCCCCGTCTTGCGACCTATTCGTCTCCCGTCCTCCGACACACCAGCCTGACCTATTCGTGCACCTCCTTCGACACACCGGTCCGACCTATTCGTGCTCCGTCCTTTGACACACCGGCCCGACCCATTCGTGCCCCGACCTTTGACACACCGGCCCGACCTAATCGTGCCCCGTCCTCCGACACAGCAGCCCTCTCAATGTATCCACGCCTAACTCTATGAGTCCCATGCCTGATACGTTTATATGGTCCTACATAGAAGCCCAATGCACGCAGGATGAGCTGATTTTATGTTTTTATTTACTAGCCCTTGGATCTGTGATAAAAAAAACCAACAGGACTCAAAGAGTTAAGGTGCCCTGTAGGGTCGTCGGCATGACTTTGTTTGCCCCACAACCGGTTTCTTCACGTTTCTCCTCGTTTAATACCAACTTCCGGTTCATAGGCTCTGTCTCCTTTGTCTCAAAGCCGCTACAAGATTAGGTAAACATTTCTGCCGACCACCCTATTATTTCTGCCGACCACCATTGGTCCGCGACCCACCCGTTGAAAAACACTGATCTTCTTGTCTACCAGGTCCGGTGGACAATGGTTCGAACAAACTTTATGATTATTTTTTTTTTTAGTTTTTTTTTTTTCAATCAAGTGCTCTGTTCACGAAGGTGCAACGAACGAACGAACGAACTTTATTTTCAAAGGGTTACAAATTAGGCACGCAGGCCTGTCTTACATTCGGCCCTTCCAAACTCCCATCTTTCACACAGCAGTTGTATCTCATCAATAAAGCATGTTATGTTCATGTAATAATATGCATATTATTAATATCAAGTCAAAAACAAAAGCATGGGTGTTAAAATATGTGCGCTCGCCCGCGCGCGAACACACACACCCACATACACACGCAAACCCAGTCACTCACACACACACACACACACACACACACACACACACACACAAAGGCAAGATGGGCATCAGAAAAGGTCATGGGGAAAACACGCAACCGTTATGATAATGTTTACATCTTTTCTGGAGTGCCTATTGGTCTAAATGAAGTTGACAGTCAGAGCCACGTCTAATGACAAACAGACATGGTCCAGGTTCACATTCCGTTACCATGTAGGACTGTTGATTCTTGACTCCGCGTCAACAGGGCGTCCAAGACTCGACTCAGCAAGACTGGATTGATCAACAGACAGACATCCAAGACTGATCAACAGACAGACATCCAAGACTGGATTGATCAACAAACAGACATACATCCAAGACTGGATTGATCAACAGACAGACATCCAAGACTGGATTGATCAACAGACAGACATCCAAGACTGGATTGATCAACAGACAGACATCCAAGACGGGATTGATCAACAGACAGACATCCAAGACTGGATTTAGCAACAGAGATCCAAGACTGGATTTAGCAACAGGTAAACATACATTGAAGTGTATTTAGCGACAGACAAAGAGAAAGACATCCACGACTGGAATTAGCAACAGACATGCAGGCCTGTATTAAACAGACATCCAAGAACAAGGGGGAGGTCAGAAATAAATCATGGAGAGGTGGGGGGGAGGGGTCAGTAGTGGCCCGTTAGACCTTTTCAATGGGCAAGGCTCAAGCAAGACCGGCTCTAGGTGTTGGGCCATGCTGCTGACGTCACCCAACCGGGCTAACGATACGTTAAGGCAGCGGTTCTAAAACTGGGTGCCGCGACACCCAGGGGTATCCGGAGTGTATGTCAGGGGTGCCGCGGCAATAATTAAGAGATTTTTTTTCCAAATATTCTTGACACTAATGTTTCTTATTTTCTCAAGTATTCAAACCGTTTTAAGGACAGGTGTGCCGCAAAATGTTGTTGTTGTTTTTTTGCCGGACGAAAAAAGTTTGAGAAATGCTGCGTTCGCGTATCGTTAGTTCAGTTTCGTGACGTCAGCAGCTTGGCCAATCAGCTAAAGTAGGTCGTGGTTCAAGCAAGACTTTCTCCAGCTAGGGCCTTGGTGTTGACGTAATCAGCTAGACGTGACGTCACCATCCCGGGCTAACAATACGTTGAGTCTTTACTCTGACAGTCCCGTTTTCTCGGTGTGTCCCCTGCCGTCTCCGGAGTACTCCCCCACAAAAATATATAGAAATAAGCTCGAGGATAGAACGCGTATATAGGTATACACAAATATATACACAGAGATGGCAGCGCTTAGTAAACTAATATTTACTTTAGAATAACCCTCACTCCTCACACACTAACTACTTCATTGCCATAGATTTATTGGCAATTTATGTTGAAATCTGTTCACAATGAATGTTAGATTTATTGGCAATTTATGTTGAAATATGTTCACAAAGAATGTTAGATTTATTGGCAATTTATGTTGAAATCTTTTCACAATGAATGTTAGATTTATTGGCAATTTATGTTGAAATCTGTTCACAACGAATGTTAGATTTATTGGCAATTTATGTTGAAATCTGTTCACAACGAATGTTAGATTTATTGGCAATTTATGTTGAAATCTGTTCACAATGAATGTTAGATTTATTGGCAATTTATGTTGAAATATGTTCACAATGAATGTTAGATTTATTGGCAATTTATGTTGAAATCTGTTTACAATGAATGTTAGATTTATTAGCAATTTATGTTGAAATCTGTTCACAATGAATGTTAAATTTATTGGCAATTTGTGTTGAAATCTGTTCACAATGAATGTTAGATTTAATGGCAATTTATGTATATGTAAAATGTGTTGACTGTGTATGAGAGATGTACTGGCAATTTATTTTTAAAATATATTGGCAGTGTATGCGATATTTATTGGCAATTTATGTTAAAATATGTTGCTGTGTATAAAAGATGCATTGCCAGTTTATGTTAAAATATTTTGGCAATAAATGTTAGAGGTTTATTGGCAATTTACGTTAAAATGTGTTGGCGGTTTATGCTAGGGTTTTACCGAAAATTTATGTTAAAATCTGTTGGAAGTTTACATTAGAGATTTATAGCCAGTTTATGTTAAAATGAGTTGGCAGTGTATGTAAGAAATAATTATATGTTAATAGTTTCTTGAAGAAATATTGCAGCAGCTCTTCAAAAAAATATATTAGTAGTTCCTTTTATAACTAAGTTAACATTTCCTCTAAGCAATTAGTTAACAATTCCTCCTATAAATTAGTTAATGGTCCCTATTAGAAATGTTTTTGTAGTTCCTCTTCGAAAAGTGTTAACCTGCTTTTAGGATCATTGTGAAACTAACAGACACATAGTTAGTTAAGTGTAGTATTGTTTTTCCTCTCACCTTTAAGTCAAGATGCTGTTCCACGAAAACACAACAAACTGAAGATAAATCCACAGTGAATCACGGAAAGAACGCATTATATGCTGTGCGCCAGATTTGTCTCCGTATTTATCTCATACAATTATATCGGACTTACGAAAATGTTTCACACATACTACACTGGTTTTCTCCGAAGTCCATTTTTTCCCCATGGAATTTTATTCAGTCATCTCGCTCTTAAATGAAAATCCAAAGGAAATATAAACACACTTACATATCCACTAAAATGATCATAATTCGAGCGACACTCAGATACAAAACATTTCGTAGCTATAGTTAATAACATTTAAAATTTAAGAGCAGTCTTTTTCAGAAAAGTACATTTGAAACAATGTATCTACAAACATAAAAATATCTGTCCCTGTGACGTAACTGCCCACTTGGGATTATAAAACTTTTAGTGTGACGTCCCGGGTCGTGGGTTCCCTGGATTTGGGTTTAACTGAATTTTATATGTTGAGTAGGGAATTTTCCTCTAAACACATCCCCTCCACCAGGTTAACTGAACTAATATCCGGGCAATGTTGCTCTCAGACAAAGTCCTGGATATCCAAGAAACCAGTCATATTGGCTCGTTAATTATTTTAACATTAGCTGCACTTGGTACCCACAAGAGAAGGAAAAGGGTTTTAGATGGCTATATTATTATACTGAATGACTTACTAGACAGGGCAGTTGACCCTTTCAGTCTACCTTCCCTTGGTAAAGAAATATTTTTATTATTTAATGAGCCTCCACCAAATGCTTTTCTATCTTAACAGTTTAATTAAACATGTAAGAACAGACACACTTGGCATTATAAAATCTGATGCAGGATAAGACCATATACTTGATTTATTAACCTAGCAATCATTTTTGTTATTCATATTTTTAGTCAATAGTGATGGTATGGTGGTAATGAGATGCTTCAGCTAACTGAGCACCTAAGATTAGAATGAAGTGATAATGGTGGTGTTTAGTTACAGAAATACATGATCCGTAACTTTTGTTGTTTTAGAAAGTGGAACTTCTGAGAGTCCTCGTGTTGAGTCCCTTCTTAGCTGTTGCCACTTTTCCGCCCAGTTCTTCTGGTCCTTCCACCGGGTTCCCTGGTTCCCACCTGTTTCCCAGCTGGCCGAGTTCTAACACAATGTAGTCTCGTGCCAGTGATGATCCTCTTCTTCTGTTCTCAGAAAAGACTGATCGTCACATGGAAGCTGTAATCATGAAAACAAACACATACGTTTAGTATCTTGACTTACACTAAGAATACATGTATCAATTAATACATTATATAATAATACATTATATCTCATCACACCTACTCATATTCCACATTCTCTCCAGTCTAGTCTGAAGGTCTTTTGTCTTAAATTGAAGTCACATATCCTGCCTTCCCTCTCACGTTCTGTCATGATAGTTGACTTTCTAAGTCGGTTGTCCGTCATCACTCAGACTTCCAACTGGCTGACATTGATTTGACATAAACATGTGGCGCAGGTTATGTGCTGAAAACACAAAATATTTAATCCTGCATGCTGTCCTGAATATTATCTTTCAGTGACAGTGAATTCTATACACCCATCATTCTTCCCCTGGCGTTATAAATCCCCTGTTTAGGTGAACACATTTAGTGAGCACATGGTGGGCACACAAAAAACCGTAACAGCATGGCTGCACAAATGGGCACCATTTCCCCCAGTCCAAACTCATGTTTTGGTTGATGGTTGAAACATTATTTTATTACATTTCAGTATACAAGTCTTATTTTATAAAAATTAAAACATACACTGAAAAACAAATGACACAAACATACAAGAAATAGAGATGGTTTAGCAGTTCCCTAACTGAGATACTGAATACTCACAAAGAACTATTTCAAGCAGAATGTGTAGACAAATTAGGAAAGGGTAGAATAGGCTTCAGATAACTCCCTAACCTATGTATCAAAAATTGAAAATAATTGTAAAAGCTTACCTGGGACATTCCAGCAATCGCCAAACCAGAATCAACAATTAGAATTACCTCTAATGTGCGACCTGAGTTTGTTGCCGGTGGCAGCGATTATGACGGGAATTCCAGAGGCTAGTCTTATTAATACCTCTATCTGTCTGCAAGGTTAAACTCCTCCCTTTACTAGGTTCTACCCAACCCTCCGGGAGATGACCTGAGCCACGCCCCTGAGGTACCTTGCAGATAAACATAGCTATCAATGGGTCTGTCACTCAAAGTAAACGGCCTACAGTACGACCTTGACCAAGATCAGACATTCCTAATTGGCAACCTTCTGTTCTCCTAAGAATTTCACTGACATGTGTGAAACTCCAGCCACTGAACGCCATCATGTCTAGAGTTGTCTACCAGACTACTTAATTAATCTGATCTGCTCTGTTCAAAAGGCCCCACTCAGTCTTTGTTATGTAACCTTTTATGACACTAAGGTCGGGTTCAGGGGAGATAATCTCAGGTGTAATAATTAGTTCTCAGTTGCTGGCCCCTACAGTCTGTGGGCAGGAGATAATTATATGACACTGGCTGGTGAAATGAATCTCTATCTAAGATAGTATTCGGTAATATTACACAAAGCGGGGTTGCTTTGTCTGGCGAAAGACGGGAAAACGAAGTTTAAACAATTTTCAAATCCCCTGTGATGGATTTTAGTAATATTTAGGCTCAGTGCATATTGAGTATAATTCTTTGTCCTCATCTGAACATAAGAAATTATTAAACACAATATAACTTCTGAGACCATTGTGGTCATTTCGTCACAGTCCCACTTTCAAGTCACTGAAAAATACCACACAGTGTTTGCTTTATGTCTTAAAGCTGAGCGGAAGTGTGTCGTAGAGCTAGCTGGAGAAGTCCTGATTTAAGTAGCTTGAGCCTTGTTTAAGTATGCAATAATAAGTATTATTTTGTACTGAACGCCAATAAATGTATATACAAGATGATGAAATATACAAATACTACAAAAGAGAATGTCTACACATGGTTAGGGGAGAGGGGGAACAGGCAATGATCCGTTTTGCAGACTTTCGGTGAGGGAAGGCGGGGGAGGGGGTGGGCTTAAGATATGTGAGCATGCATTTCTCCGTTTTCTTGTGCAATACTCGAACCAGCTAGAACCTGACTCTCAAGGCAAGACACAGAGACGCACAGATAAGGTCGGCAAGCCAAGGTTATTCACAAATTAAATAAATTATAAATAAACATCGGAATGCCACAAGAACGACACCCGGAAAATTGAATCATGCTGAAATATAATGTTGATTCAGGGGACGCAATATTGACAGTAAAGGGAAATTAATGCAGATGAAAAAAATCCTGTAACTAGATTTGCTTAGAAACAGAAGAGAGCAAGGAGAAAAATCTAGTCCAGGAAATCTTATCTTGCCTTGAAGGAAAATATGGAAACACGCAGAAACACGTCAGACGATTTCTTAGTTTGTTTCTGCGCATAAATAATAATAATATTAGTAATATTAGTAATAATATTAATAAAAGTTGTGGTCTTCAGCTACGATTGTTCCCTTTGACATCCCGCTGTTAATTAATAATGTAATGTATACGACCCTTACGTCCTTCTTAGGACGTAATTTTTTGTTATTTGAAGCCCCACTCTGGCTTTTGCCAGGGGCCGCAATATAGGCAGGTCATCATTATGGCCAAATGTCTGAACGCGGTTTCTTACCTCTCCAATCCTCAT
Organism: Candidula unifasciata; assembly: GCA_905116865.2. Taxonomy (NCBI): domain Eukaryota; kingdom Metazoa; phylum Mollusca; class Gastropoda; order Stylommatophora; family Geomitridae; genus Candidula; species Candidula unifasciata. Next base: position 91,309 of record CAJHNH020002578.1, read on the forward strand.
CCGCATGGTGGCACTTTGTGTCATCGGGTGTTTATCGCTTGTGTGATGTCCTAGTGGGGTAGAAAGTCAGTCAGTCAGTCCTGCTGTTAAATAACAACAATAAACTTTTCGTCCTTCTTAGGACGAAATTTTTTGTTATTTGAAGCCCCACCCTGGCTTTTGCCAGGGGCCGCAATATGGACAGGCCATAAATATGGCCAATTGTCTGAACGCGGTTTCTGGGACCTCTCACGATGACCCTCATCCGAATGGTGGCACTTTGTGTCATCGGGTGTTTATCGCTTGTGTGATGTCCTGGTGGGAGAGAAAGTCAGTCAATCCCGCTGTTAAATAAAACTAATTATCCTTGTGAGATCCAATTTTTTGTTATTTAAAGCCCTACTCTGGCTTTTGCCAGGGGCCGCAATATAGCCCGGCCATAAATATGGTCTAATGGCTAAACACCGTTTCTGGGACCTCTCACGATGATCCTCATCCACGTGGTGGCACTTTGTGTCATCGGGTGTTTATCGCTTGTGTGATGTCCTAATGGGGGTACAAGTAGTTAGATAGATCCCGCTGTTATTATCCAAGCCGTCCCTATTTGGGAGGCAATTTTTCGTTATTTGGAGTCCCACCCTGGCTTTTGCGGGGGTCCCTGAATATAGCTGGGCCACAAATGTGTCCATAACGGCTGAAAGGGTTTCTGCGACCTCTCTACGGGTGATCCTCATCCACATGGTGTCCAACTAACTACCTACCTACCTACCACCCTGTTTACATAATTATGTCACGATATAGGGCTCAACATTTCGTTATTTAAAAACCCAACCTCGACTGTTGTTGGGAGCCCTAATATAACCTAACGGTTTAACGGGGTTTTTGGGACTGTGCCCGGGTAGTCCTCTTTCTAATGGTGGCATTTTGATTCACCGGGTGTTGGTCGCTCTTTGTACGTTCCTAGTGGGGTGGAGCGACACACATGGTACTCTTGATTTCGTGCCAATGCACCAGCTAACTAAAGCAATCCCAGGTTGTAGCCTGGTTTAAAAAAAAAATTGGATTGCATTGTCTTTTTCTGCAGACAAGAGTTCAAAGGGTGGAGTGTAATGGACGAGTCAAGATGCTTCCCTGTCTACAATACCAATAACCATTGATACATCGCAACGCGGCTTCAGCCCACAGTGCTCAACTATTTGTTTCTCCAGTTGCCGAAACGTCCGCCATTATGCTGGCCATATTGTATAGAATATGATTTATGTCGGAATTTCGAAGACAGTAGTGGCGAAGCGATATTCTACCGAGAGTTGATAATGAGGTGAGATATATTCTGCAGCAATCTACATGCAAGTGAAAACTATAGCTTAGGAAAGTAAGCTCGTCATGGGGGAATCTGTGATTTAGAGGTATGTTGTCTGGGTGTCAAACGGGTAGCTCTGGGGCATGGTGAGAGAATGTGAGATGACAGAGAGGTAAGAACTATGTACACAAGGTTGAGGGAAGGGGAGAGGGGGGGGGGGTTAAAAAGTTATAGACCTAAAGGCAGACCAAGAAGACGATGGAGAGATAATATCCAGACAGACCTACAAACACTTGGTGTTTACCAATTGGAAAAAGAAGGCCAACCAGGGAGATGAAGGGAGGCGGATGATATCTGTAGCAATGAGCATCAAGGGTTCCGGGGGGAAAACCCCGACTCCTAGCGGATTCTGACCGACAGGCAAGCGTCTAGTCAGTTCAACGCCGGAGCAGAGCTTTTGGAGAGAAATAAACCCATTCCAGGGAACCAGAAGGTGAGGATAAGATGCTGGCTCTGGATCGGGACATCGCTGAGAAAACCTGACAACAATTTAATTAGAATGTCGCTGCACTGGTCAAAGGAATAAAAGCAGACCAAAACACACGGACAAAGAAACTAAACTAGAGAGTGAAGGGAAGAGACGGAGAGGACATGCGGGGAGCTGCATGCGACGAGAAGGATAAGACGACGTGGTTGGGGTTGGTTGAGAGCCTGTGCTTCAGTGGTGACGCATGCATGTAACGCAGCAATCGCCTCTTCCATTGCCAAAGAAAAAATTACTTCACTAACTATTGCTACCTTTGACTATTTACTTCTAACACTCGACTGGGTTTATGTCTTGTGAAAAAAAAAAAAAAAAAAAAAAAACGCTCGCTGCATGCTTACGGCACTCATGCAGAAAACTACCAGTTACTAGTACTACTATTCTAGAAGCAACAAAGGGGAAAATATAACGAGATCTAGTCTCCAATGTATTTATCAACTGTTAACGCTTACACATGTGAATTGAACCCGCCTCGCCACGGCCGTGCTCCACTATGTAATAAAGAGCAGATGCAGCATTATGACAATTCGTTGTTCCAATGACAATTCTCTTCTAACGTCATATCTCATTTCCTATAAAGCAGTTGTTCTCAAACTGCCGATCGCGACTTTGTTTTTTTTTGGGGGGCGGGGGGGGGAGGGGGGGGGGGGGGAGGGGGGGGGGTCGAACTACCCTTTTACATGAGGCTTAGGCTTTGCGAGTCCGACTCGTAATTCCAACGTACCGCGATCGAAACCCACTGCTGGCCTAAGGCGTTAAAAGGGATATTTTCTTTACTTTACTTACCCTTTCATAGAAGATTAGAAATATTGACATCTTACAAGATCTGAACATCAAGTAAGATTGGCTAATAAACAGCATCCTTTCTCGAAAGCTGAAATATTTTGTTCATATCAAGCGCTACGACGGATTGGAAAAAATTTATAGCAGAAGGCATGATACCAGGAAGGAGAGGCAGGGGCCGACCGACACGAAGATGGGCACAGGATATAAGTGACTCCTTGAGTGTGAAAATGGATGAGGCGGGAGAACTGGCGAGAGATCGAGTTTTTTTCCAGGAAGACTGTGATGAGAGCGACGTTCTACAGAGGACCTGCAACTTGATGTTGATGATGATGACCCTTTTATATGGGTCGCCTAAGACCATCGGAAAACAAATATTCATTGACGTTATGAAAGAAAATAATTGTTTCAAGGTCGCCACAACATGAGGGAACTGAAGGGTCGGGGCTTTAAGAAGGTTGAAAACCACTGCTCTAAAGTGTGGTAGCGACAGTCTTTGATGACTTTCCAGTTGGTATAATTCTCCCATCTATTCGCCCGAGGAGTAGAAGGATTGTACTAATGCCCCAATAACTAGTCAAGGCAGGATTTCCATCTTCCTCCAGAGTTCGAGAAAATGTCACCAATACACAAATTAACAAACATGGTCCCAGGGATAACGGGCCACGGGGCTCAGCACGACAATCAATCTGGCTGATGGCACCGGATGAGATGACCCCAAAGCTACAGAAGAATGACCAAGGTGGATTAACTTACATATAAAACTGGCAGGGATACCGTCACGGCACATTCTGGCCGTAGGGGTGAATTACTTCAATATCACTCCGAAGTGGACAAATATACAGAAGGGTGAAACGTTTTTAATTAAGAAACAATTCATAATAATTGCTGAGTTGTTAAAAATTTGGAATAATAACTGTAATTTAGAACGAGTAAACGTGATAATTATGTGGTTTAGATCCGGTAAACATACAAATTATGTGGTTTAGAACCAGTAAACATAAAAAGTATGTGGTTTAGAACCAGTAAACATAAAAAGTATGTGGTTTAGAACCAGTAAACATAAAAAGTATGTGGTTTAGGACCAGTAAACATAAAAGTATGTGGTTTAGAACCAGTAAACATAAAAAGTATGTGGTTTAGAACAGTAAACATAAAAGTATGTGGTATAGAACCAGTAAACATAAAAAGTATGTGGTTTAGTACCAATAAACATAATAATTATGTGGTTTAGAACCAGTAAACATAATAATTGTGTTGTTTAGAACAAATAAACATACAAATTGTGTGGTTTAGAACCAGTGAACAATAACTTTGTGGTTTAGAATAAGTAAATGCCCTTCGCTGGCTTTTGAAGATGAGGAAAGAGCGCTTATGGAAAGTCTAGAGCTCTATGATGTCAATTCTTGACCTAATCCAACACAGTAAACATAATAAATGTCTGTGTCAGAACCAGTAAACTTATAACCACCTGGTTTAGAACCAGTCGACGTAATATAATAACTGTCTGGTTTAAAAACAGTAAACATTATAACCGAGCAGGTTTAGAACCGGCAAATGTAATGTGATAACTTTACGGTTTAGAACCAGTAAATGTAATATAATAACTATATGGTTTGGAACCAGTGAAGGTAATGTACTATCTGTATAGTTTAGAACCAGTAAACGTAATGTAATAACTATATGGTTTGGAACCAGTGAAGGTAATGTAATATCTATATGATTTAGAACACGTAAACGTAATGTAATATCTATATGGTTTAAAACCAGTGAAGGTAATGTACTCACTATGTGGTTAAGAACCAGTGTACGTAATGTGATAACTAAATGGTTTTAAACCAGTAAACATAAAGTAAAAACTACGTGGTTTAGAACCAGCAAATGTAATGTAATAACTATTTGGTTTAGAACCAGTAAAAGAAACAACTATGTGGTTTAGAACCAGTGGACATAATAACTGATTTAGAAACAGTGAACACTTAATTTTCTGATTTAGAACCAGTAAACATAGTTACCAAGCAGGTTTAGAACCAGTAAAGTACTCATGTTTAGAACCAGAGGAAAAAAACAGCCGTAGGGTGCAAAAACGAAGGTCAGTAAATTAAATCTTCTGCTAGCAGGAATTAAATTAACAGTTAGAAAAATAATAGGATAATCGAATATGATCAGAACTTATTTGTATCATGTGTAGACAAGGAGAAAGCTTTCGATAGTATCGATAGACGAAAAGTATGGAAAGTAATGGCTCGATACGGGGTGAGTGAACATCTCATTGAAGTTTGCAAAAGTTTATATAGGGATTGTAGAAGCGTGTTAGAATAGATCAGGGAACATCTAAACCATTCAAAGTAACATCTGGGGTAAGATAGGGATGTGTCTTATCACTACTCCTGTTTATCAACTACACTGACAGTATAAGCAAGAATGCTAGGCACCAGAGCGACAATAATAGTAACATCAATCAATTACGACTCTTCGCTGATGATTAGGCCTTGACTGCAGTACAGCCATGAATTTGCAACTATAGAATTAGAGCATACATACATTAAAGATTAAACTCTGAGTTTCAATATCTTGGAACAACATTCAATGAAGATGATAAATTGGACTAAGAAATAGACATCCGATGCAGTAAAGTAGGCCAAGTATTGGGACAGTTAGCCCCCCTCTTACAGCATAAGGCAATCCCAATCAGCACTAAAAGACATCTCATACAAAGCATATTCATTCTCACCCTATGCTACCAGTGCCAGACATGGTCACTCACAGCAAAACATTAAAAAAAAAATGTTAATCATGGAAATGAAGTTTCTGAGAAAGACTATAGGAGTGACCAGAAGAGGTACAATCTGGAATGAGGTCATACGAGATAAACTGGCACAAAAACAGTTCTAAATTATATAAAAAGACAGCAAATAAAATGGTTTGCCCACTTGAAGAGAATGCCTTCTGATGCTATTCCACACAAGGCATATACCAAAGAGGAGAGGGACTTAGAGCAAGAGGTAGACCAAGAACAATATGGGAAGATAACATCAGAGAAACTCTACAGGTAGAAGCAGCCAGAAGAGCAAGAAGCAGGACCTTATATCTCCCTCGACACACGAAGAGGTAAAAGAAAACACAAAGAAGAAGAGGAAGAAAGACTATGTTATTTAAAGTGTGGCCGCTAAAGAGATAGTCAAACGCAATTGCCACTAACAGAAAACAACACAAACAGATAAAACCACGATGCCGTGTCTAAAACATCGTTGTCACCAGTCAGCGGTGCAGACCAGACATCAAAGACAAGTCAAGTGTCTGTCTATCCACGCCCATCATCGACCAGTTGTTGAAATCTGCAGCACAACAGGGTAGAAGATGTGATGTTTGAAATAGGTTAGTTGCGTATCTTTACAGGACGTTGCAGACCAACCCCAACAGCCCCTGGCTGTTGTGTGGGTTTTCTAGGCAAATTTACGTCCAGTAGTTTGCCATTGCTTTCTGGATGGTCGGTTTTCTTGATACCATTGTCGAAACCAACGCAAGGCGCATGGCCCCCAGCTAGGATCGAACCCGGCATCCCGGCATTACGAAGCGTTTGCATCGACTTAGCCACAGAGCCGACGATGTTTGTAATAGCCAATCAAATATCTTGTGTTGTCAGTGTAACCTTCAGTGCCATCTGCTTTCAGCACATTTCAGGTGACGTAGTTGGTTGCTCACCCTTTACAAGCCGTTTCAGAGCCAATATCCAAATGTTTTTGTTTTAATAAGGCAACTTTACGTTCAGTAGTTTGCTAATGATTTGTTAATGGTCGACTTTCGTTTTTCCTGTCGAAATCAACGTAAAGCAGTTACTACTAAATCGCCGCTGCTACTTTCAGACGAGTACCACAGACGTAGCATGCCGCGAGTTACATTTTCTAAATCACACGCGTGTTGACTGACTGACTGACTTTCTACCCCACCAGGACATCACACAATCGACAAACACCCGATGACAGAAAGTGCCACCATGTGGATGAGGATCACCTTGGAGAGGTCCCAGAAACTGCATTCAGACAATTGGCCATATTGATGGCCTGCCTATATTGCGGCCCCTGGTAAAAGCCAGAGTGGGGCTTCCAATAACAAGTAATTACGTCCTAAAAAGAACGTAGGGTATAACATTCTAGCTTTATTTTGTACACGTTTACACTCTTCTGTTTGGGAATGAGCAGTCCCCAACTCTTACTCCGCCCCTGAAATAATCAGTTGCTGGTAAAGTGTGTAGAGCGTTATGTGTTCTCTGCCCGCTGATGCTATAGCCTTCATCGTATTGAGTTGTTTCCCTATCTTAAAAACTACATCTTGGACATGATAACTTAGAGAAAGGCGCCTGTCTAAAGTTATTCCTAGATAGTGAGTTGTCTACCTTTATGTGACTGTCATTTGTTGTGATGTTATGCACGCCTACAATTCTGTTATTTCAAGAACACCACACAACTACAGCAGCCTTGTGTGAATCAATTATAGAACTGACATCCTTACATCACTGCGCTACTTTGTCTACCGCCTGCAGATCTCTAAATTTTCTATAATTTTTCTCACATTCCCTGTATGTAGACGAAAACATCGTCAGCAACAGTCACAATTCTCCCCGTACCCCTTGCCTCTATTACCACTATCCTCTTTGTGTACAGGTTGAAAAACATCGGGGAAATGGCGGGACCCTATGAACCACTAGCCTGGGCGAAAGGCAGTCTGCCTTTCATTCAAGATTGCTGCAATCAAGTTGACAATCAGAGGAATGACTAATATTCACAAATGTGTACAACACAATGTCGTACTTAACCCTATTAAATGTTTCTTCAAGATCAAGAGTTGAGTTGATGCAAAATCTATAAAAGCTGTCGTATGGCAGTTTTGTCGCGCACCTTACTTACAGGATATTTTCACAAATCCCTCAGGTGCTCTGAGACAGGAGTGTTTTGAATGGTGGCTCTCGTTCATCTAGAGACCTAACCCTCGGTTCAAACTTCCCATTCAACCTGTCTCAGGGATGAGGTGACACGAGCTCTGACTCCACAGGGTTATTATGAACACTTGGGTACCTCTCGGCCAGACGTCCCCACCACTGTTTGCCCCCAGACTGGAACAATGCAAGTCCAGTCGAACAAATAATCAACAACGAATTTGACAAGACAACACTGCCTTTCTGAGTAAGACAATGAATTTCAATAAAACGCAACTTTTATACTAACCAGAAGACTGATGAACTATAACACGAATGTATTAACTTCACTATAACAAAGTTGATGAAAAGCATCGTGAAGAATTAAAAAGGAACGTTCAAAACTTTGAAAATCTAACCCAAGAGAAAGAGTTTTTCTACATAGACATATAGACTATCTGGATCATCATGGCGGAGGAGAAGAGTTGATTACGAAGGCCCATTTGGAGTCGAGTTATCTTATGTCAGTCACTTCAACTTATCTGATTAGATCTCGTAGCTCCTCAGGGTGCCAGAATGGAGTTACACACCACCGTACTTTACTGCACGACCTCACAGGAACGGAGCAGCTTCTCAGGATGCTGGAAAGGAATTTCTCACTGCCGTATTTCACAGCACGACTTTACAGGAATGAAGTAGCTTCTCAAGATGCCGAGATAGAGTTTCACACTGCCGTGTTTCACAACACGACTTCACAGGAACGAATCAGCTTATGGCGTTGATCAAGGACAATCAACTCGATATCGGAAGACGTCGATTCAAGTATCGTCCACACATTCAGCACAGCAATTCACCAAACGTAAATTGCTTATTGGGTGATGGCAGATGGAACCACAATATCATACACGGACACTTGTTGGATCTTCAGAAAACCTGAAAAACGCAAAGCAACAGCCATGAGCGAACCGTACTCAACGCACCTATTTAATCAAGGTCCTTACTTCCTCCCAATGCTCAGATAAACTTGAGGTTATACCAAACCATGAAGGTTGGTTACCTCTATCTTGGAATCCATTTAGTTTCCTAGAGTGAGCACTAGATCATTAACTCGAATAGTTCCTGGATTCAGTTCTGTAGTGAAGGTTAGAGAGATCTCCATTATATACCCTCCCTTCTAACATACGCTTTCCACTAATAGGGAAAATAAGGGATAGGCGATGAAGTCAAAACCAAGACCGACTGAAATATGTTCTGAAAACAATACGACAGTCGAAGCTTCTTGTCATTCACAACAGTTCAGCGACTTACCAAGTTCTGATACCGAATAATAGCAAATAACTAATAATACAAAGTTATCAATATGCGGCGATGGGGATTTGTATGCGACAAAAACCCCTACTTTTTTTTGGATAAATTTTTTTATTTTAACCCCCTCGGCTTTTGCCCGGGGCCGCAATATAGCAGCCCCAAAAACCAATGTCTGAAAGCGGTTTTTTTGGAACTTCTCCACGGGGATCCCCCCCACAGGGGGCATTGTGTCTCGGGGGTTTACGCTTTTGTGATTCCGGTGGGTAGATTATCACAGTCAGTTGAGTTTATAAAAAAAATATCCTTCTAAATTTTTTGGGGTGCATTTTTTTGTTTTTGAACCCTACCGTTCAACCGGGGCCGCAAAAAACCATCCATAAATTGGGATAATGGATGAACGCGGTTTCTGGGAACCCCTCCAGCGTCCCCTCCCCTGGGGCACTTTTTTTGTCATCAGGTTTTTTCGTTGTTTACGTCCTGGTGGGGGAAAAAAAAGATAGAGATACGATTGGGCCAGAATTGAATCCCACTCGGGCATTTCCCATGCATACTACGTCCATCTTTAGCAGCCCTTTTCCAAAACGGGTACTGGTCAAAGTTATATGTTCGCTTTTCTTTCCTCTGAGTGGGAGCCCGGGCCCAAACCCCCTTTTACACCCTTTTTCCATTTTCCGGCAATAACTTTGAAGATCCAGTGATCCACGTTTTTAACTTTTTTGGGAACCCCCGTACATCAAAAAGTGTAGGTCTTGGGGAATAGGGAAAGCACCTAACAGAAGCCGGGACCACGTGTCTTCTGTTACGCCCAATGTTTGGGGGGCGTAAAAACACAAATCCCAATTGTGCAACGGCTTGGCGGGGGACGCATTGGGGGAACTAGAATTATCCTTGGAAAAAAAAATCAAACCCGAAGACTTTGTTTTGGCAGGGGAACCCCCTTTGCCTTTTTTGGTACTGGTCAGGAGGAAGCTCTTTTGTCCGCGCTTTGCAAACCCGCCCGTTTCAAAAAAAAGTACTTTGGGGTTTTCCTTTCCTTTGGGGTAAAAAAGGCGGCGAGGGGGGACATTATGCATGGCAACAAAAGGTCTCTACAATACTGCCCCGGGTTTTTTTGTTGCGTGCAAAAGGGGATATCAGGGAAAGAAAAACTTAAGAAAAGGTGAGACTGACGTCTGAAAAAAGGATTAAACCAATGTTGACAAAAATGGTCCTGAAATCCCTGTACCTGTGGGGGACTTTCTTGCACGGGCGGGGCTTGCGTCACACTCCCCGCCAGGGGGTGTGATCTCATGCCTCCCATAAAAAGCAATTAAACACTATCGTTGGGAAAAGGAAAAATGGGCCCAAAAAAATATACCAAAAGCCGGGCGGCGTTTCCTCCAACACTTATCTTGTCGGTAAAAATTTTAACCCTCGCGTTTTTAAATCCCGAAGTTTTCCCCGCTATACTTTTCCAAAATCTTACCAAAATATTTTGTATTAAATTTAAAACCTTTATGTCCATGAAAATTTGTTTGGTTTGGGATTTGGTAGAGGGAACTTCCCTATTCCACGAACTAGACGAAACGGACCAATTTCCTTTTAGTTTTTTACTAAACCGGGGTTTCAAATGTGTAAAAGCCGCCCCTTTAATAAAATCCTAAGTTGTGGGCACCTTTAATACATTTTCCCCATGTTTTGGGCACCCTTTAATACAGTTCCCCATGTTGTGGTCCCCTTTAAACAGTTCCTCATTTGTGGTCACCCCTTTTTTAAAAGTCCCCGTGTGGTCCCCTTTAATACGTTCCCATTTTGGTCACCCTTTAATACATTCCTCGGGGGGGTCACCCTTTAAAATTTTCTTCCTTATTTGGGGACCCCTTTATTCCTCCCTTTGGGTGGGGACCCTTTTTTCATTCCTTATGTTTTGGCACCCCCCCAACAACTATTTTTATAACTTTAGTGATTTTTTGAACACGCTAAAACTTTTTTAGATTTAAAGCAAATAAATCTGGTTTTGATAATGACAAACTTAAACGCTTTAAGGAAAA
>CAJHNH020002579.1:7500-27500 GCA_905116865.2 Candidula unifasciata
ACCTTTACCATAAGAAGAAGAAGAAGAAGAAGAAGAAGAAGAAAGAAGACGAGAAGAAGAAGAAGAAGAAGAAGAAGAAGAAGAAGAAGAAGAAGAAGAAGAAGAAGAAGAAGAAGAAGAAGAAGAAGAAGAAGAAGAAGAAGAAGAAGAAGAAGCAGAAGCAGAAGCAGAAGAAGAAGAAGAAGAAGAAGAGGAGGAGGAGGAAGAAAAAAATGAAGAAGAAAAAGAAGAAGAAGAAGAAGAAGAAGAAGAAGAAGAAGAAGAAGAAGAAGAAGAAGAAGAAGAAGAAGAAGAAGAAGCAGAAGCAGAAGCAGAAGGAGCAGAAGAAGAAGAAGAAGAAGAAGAAGAAGAAGAAGAAGAAGAAGAAGAAGAAGAAGAAGAAGAAGAAGAAGAAGAAGAAGAAGAAGAAGAAGAAGAAGAAGAAGAAGAAGAAGAACAAGAACAAGAACAAGAACAACAAGAAAAATAAGAAGAGATATTTGCGTGACTAGATGACGTGGTCAAGGTCACATGTATCTACTAAATGGTGTCTTCAGAAAGAAACTGACACGAATCGACATTAATTGAGAATGAACGTTTCTGGGTGTGAGGTGCTTTGTATAATAACTGAAAATCCAGACATAATCTGTTACTATTTTAGATCATCCTGAATAAATAACGTAATGCAATCTGTGTCAGTAGCCACGCAAAGAACATGATGCGGTGACAGTACTGCACTCCAACAATGCCAATGTGTCACTGTTACTGGATTGAAATCCGTGTTTTCAGTTTTGTAGTATTTTTTAAAATAGCAGTTCTCAACCTGTGGGTCGCGACCCTTCTTTTTGTGGAACGACCCTTTGACATGGGTCGTCAAAGACCATCGGAGAACACATACTTCTTGAAGTGATGAAGTTGCAACTAAATAATCTGTGTCGTTGGGGGTCGCCACAAAATGAAGAACTGTATTAATGGGTCACGGCATTAGGAAGGTTGAGAGCCACTGAATTTCAAAGTAAAAAATGGGGTGGGGGAAGGGGATTGAAGGAACCGTCTTCTTCTTCTCCTTCTTAGAGTTCGCTGGCAGTTAAATACGACAGAAAGTTCTGGTCGTTCGACAACTTTTGGACTGCACTCTTCGTTCAGAACTGAGGTTTGCTTTTATATCTCTTTCACAGAGCTGGCTAATTTGTATGCAGGCTGCTGGTTTCATCGCCACTCAGGCTGTTACCAGCCGACTTTAAATGAAATAACCCAATTAGTCGCCTATTGTGCTTGTTACGGCGCAGAGGGTATATTATAAAATAGGGCCCGGAAAATGCAACATCTTTTTAGGCTTTGGGATTTTTATACGCATTTATAAATTATTATATGTTACCCAGTAAGTAAAGTAAAGTAAAGTTCCCTTTTCACGCCTTTCGGCGCATCGGGCATATGGGCAGAGCGTCCCATATTTTTACAGACCATCAGCACTCTGTGGGTAATGTGGTCAGCATTACGCCGGCTGTCTTTACTTTCACAGGACAGCCCATCCTGGTACCCATTTTAGGCTGGGTCGACCTGCGACGTCCCATACCACGACAAAAATCCACGCAGCCTGCAGTGGGTTTCGATCGCGGTATGCTGGCTTACGAGTCGGACTCGCAACGCCTTAGCCACTGACGCCGCATGTTACCCAGTACTACTATCAAAAAGGGGTAAACCTTACGTTAATCTCACTAATGTGCGCTAGCTCCACCTAATTACACACTAGGTCACATGTGATTGGTTCTTTCTGGAGTTCGTCAACTTTACTGAATGTTACGGGGATGTTTTGCCATACCGCTGATATCAAGTGTTGTATATTTCAGCAAGTCAGCGCTTTTAACGCTTCAGAAACATGCAGGACTGGCCCTAACAGAACCCCACACCCCCCCCCCCCCCCCCGAGTTTAGTTTAGGCTGTCGTTTGTTTTTTTTTAGGTTTCCGAGTTTGGTTTGGGACTACCTCTTCGGTTCCCGAGTTTGGTGTAGGATTTCGTTCTTAGGTTCCCGAGTTTATTTTAAGAATTCCTCCTTCAGTTCCCGAGTTTGGTTAGGGATTTCCTCCTTCGGTTCCCAAGTTTATTTCGAAATTTCGCCATTCGCCTCTTCTTCTGAAAAGACGACACCTGATTGGCTGAATGCATGATTTAAGGATATATACGTACTATCAAAAGCAATTTTATTGGCCGTCACAGTCGTGTGTCTCTTGACTCATGATTTACATTGTTATGTTCTTTGATAAAGACCTAGATAGATACATTCAGTTTCCAGTTTTCGCTGGGACCAGTTTGTAGATGAACGTGTAGCTAAACTCCTTTTGGGAAAACAGGTTCCGCACGAACAGTCTGCATGTAATCGGAATCCGTATGTTATCTGGGCTCATGTGTTATCCGAGCCCTCGTGTTATCAGAATACATGTGTTATTGGGAACCCTGAGTTGTTGGAACCCCTAAAGAAAGCACAGTACAGTAACATTATATCCTCTAATGAAGCGATTCTCAAACTATGTGTCGCGACTCTTTGCAGCGATTCTCAAATTATGTGTCGCGACTCTTTTGAAAGTCGAACGACCCCTTGACAGGGTTAGCTTTAGACAATCAGAAAACATATATTCACTGAAGTTATGATGTAACAACGAAATTTTTTTTAATGGCTGGTGTTCACAACAACATGAGGAATTGCATTAAAAGTTCACGGCATTTGGAAGGATCAGAACCACTGCTCTTCACAATGTAGTTTTCTGAAACGCTTACTTTCTAAACATTATTATTATTATCATTATTATTATTAATATTATTAGCTGAATGGCAAATGAAAAGTGGTATTTGGAATAATATGACATGTACAAAACTGTCTATAACAACTGTGTATTTACGGCTTTTTAGTTCTCCCCCCCCCCCACCCTTCCTACCCACACCCCCTTCCATGGAATTTTTAGGAGGCTCGATCTGCCAAAATCAGCAGGTTATGTCGCCAATAACAGTGAATGCTGTACATAAAGCACATATGTCGGTGGCTCAAGCAACGATCCTCTTGAACCTCCAAACACCTGTTGTGGCTGATAGAAGAATAGAATCTGAAACATAATCAACAGTTTCCAGAGCGCCACATACAAGTTCAGGAGAAAATATTGGAAGTCATGACAAATGAAACTCATCTAGGGCATGCAGTATGATAAAGAATTCCGCATTTATTGATTGGCACTTAAGTTAGTTGCGTATTCTTTACATGACGTGCATAACAAACCCCAGTATTTATTGTCTGTTGTAGGCAAATTTCACGTTCAGCATTTTCCGTTGGCCTGCACGGTCAGCTCTAGGTACACTGTGAAACCTAGCGCAAAACCAGATTGTTCGGAGTGGGGATCGAACCCTTCACCCCGGCATTACGAAGCGCGCTCGCAACGCCTAAGTCACAGACGCCGACTTATTGACACTACAAATTGTAAATGACGTACAAAGACAGCAAATGAAATGGTTTGCCCCCTGAGAGAGAATGCCTATGATGACCTATCATACAAGACATACACCAGAAGAAGAGAAGGACGTAGAGTTTAACAAGTAGACAAAGAAGAGATAGCATCAGAAACACTCTACAACTGCACGATGTGTCTATAGTTCAGGCGGCCAGGCGAGCAGGTGGCAGAATCTTGTATCGCCCTCGACACCCGATTCTGTAAAAAAAAAAAAGGAAGAGGAGAAGAAGAAGAAGAAGAAGAAGAAGAAGAAGAAGAAGAAGAAGAAGAAGAAGAAGAAGAAGAAGAAGAAGAAGAAGAAGAGAAGAAGAAGAAGAAGAAGAAGAAGAAGAAGAAGCAAAGAAGAAGAGAAGAAGAAGAAGAAGAAGAAGAAGAAGAAGAAGAAGAAGAAGAAGAGGAAGAAGAAGAATAAGAAGAAGAAGAAGAAGAATAAGAAGAAGAATAAGAAGAAGAAGAAAAATAAGAAGAAGAAGGAAAAGAAGAAGAAGAAGAAGAAGAAGAAGAAGAAGAAGAAGAAGAAGAGAAGAAGAAGAAGAAGAAGAAGAGAAGAAGAAGAAGAAGAAAGAAGAAGAAGAAGAAGAAGAAGAAGAAGAAAGAAGAAGGAAAAGAAGAAGAAGAAGAAGAAGAAGAAGAAGAAGAAGAAGAAGAAAGAAGAAGAAGAGAAGAAGAAGAAGAAGAAGAAGAAGAAGAAGAAGAAGAAGAAGAAGAAGAAGAAGAAGAAAAGAAGAAGAAGAAGAAGAAGAAGAAGAAGAAGAAGAAGAAGAAGAAGAAGGAAAAAAAAGAAGAAAAAGAAGAAGAAGAAGAAGAAAGAAGAAGAAGAAAGAAGAAGAAGAAAGAAGAAAGAAGAAGAAGAGAAGAAGAAGAAGAAGAAGAAGAAGAATAAGAATAAGAAGAAGAAGAAGAAGAAGGAGAAAGAAGAAGAAGAAGAGAAGAAGAAGACGAAGAAGAAGAAAGAAGAAGAAGAAGAAGAAGAAGAAGAAGAAGAAGAAGAAGGAAGAAGAAGAAGAAGAAGAAGAAGAAGAAGAAGAAAGAGAGAAGAAGAAGAAGAAGAAAGGAAAAGAAGAAGAAAGAAGAAGAAGAAGAAGAAGAAGAAGAAGAAGAAGACAGAAGAAAGAAGAAGAAGAAGAAGAAGAAGGAAGAAGAAGAAGAAGAAGAAAGACTGAAGAAGAAAGAAGAAGAAGGAAAAAGAAGAAGAAGAAGAAGAAGAAGAAGAAGAAGAAGAAGAAGAAGAAGAAGAAGAAGAAGAAGAAGAAAAAGAAGAAGAAGAAGAAGAAGAAGAAGAAGAAGAAGAAGAAGAAGAAGAAGAAGATGAAGAAGAAGAAGAAGAAGACTGATTTACACCCTTAGAAAGCAGAAGTAGAGATATTGAAAGACACATTAAACGACATAAAAATCAGAACTATTAAAAACTGCCTGAGAGGCAAGGAACCAGCAGTCTGCATTCAATTGAATCAGATCTGTAAAACTGATGCACACGCAACACTCAGGTTCTGGAACAGGACTGCAGTCCAGAAGTGGACGAACAACCAGAACTTTACACCAGAGTTTACAGCTGGTGAACGCGAAGAAGAAGAAGAAGAACTAATAGTTACCATACTGGGTATCGAGGATATCACTTTCCGAATACGATAGCGCTTCCTGCATAATCAAATTCAATTTTTCTATGAGTGCAAATCAATACTCAGTTCGATTATATGAAACCGGTTAATATATTCAACTATATTTGAACAGGCATACAATCTGATTTAGGACGAATAACAGAAATTAGAACAAGAATACCGACTGCACACGTGGTATTTAGCACGATGCAAAGTGAGAAAAACAAAAGTGTTAAAATTCTATAGAGTTGTTATATGCACCCGTAACATGCACAACAAACAGACAAGCCGACCACAATTTACTCGCAGCAGAGATGTGGTTTTGGGGTAGAATACAAAACAAACATATCCCTATGGGATTAAAATCTCGCGCAATTCTCATCGAGATAGATGAAGGTCATAGACTTATTAGAACAAAGACAGTGTGTGTGTGTTTGTGTGGGTGTGAGTGTATGTATGTGTGTGTGTGTGTATGTGTGTGTGTGTGGACATATCAAAAGTAGAAGCGGATTCGAGAACTTTGTAACAACGGACAAGACTGACAGAAAGAGAGCAAGATTAAGGCAAAGAAATAAATATATGGATGCTTCATCCACGTAGATGAGGCGAGACAAGAACATTGAGCTGATCCGTGATTCTAGTGATCGTGTGAGACGGCGAAATATGACAGCCTGCGCTTACCAGCCAGACACATAATGATGAAGAATCTTCTCCGTAAAGTCCAAGACATGTGGCGTTGATAGTCATGTCTACCCAGAACCTCCTGTCTCGTGTACTTTCAGTGAACTCTGACACAAATGATCCTCCTTGCCATGATGTAAAAGTCGCGAGATGTGAACCAGCGTCATTGCACACGGTTATAAACCATAAGTGCTCTGCCACCAGTACGGACAGCTAATAACAATAGTCCGCCTGTGTCGCCGTTCGCACGTAACACTGTAGCTACAACGACATCTCTCAATTTACCCCAGAGTGTCGACTCTGGTACCCATTTCCTAGAGGCTGGGTGAACCCCGGAAACCGCCGGGTTTCGAACACCGACCGTGGCTGCAGCGAGTCGCAGCTGGATTTAAAAGCGAGCCTCCTATCTACTGCGCTAACGCATATTTTCTCTCGGTCTCCCTCTGCCTCTCCTTCCCTCTAATTTTCCTACTGTCACGATGCAGTTCAGTTTTCTCCTTCTCATCACGTGACGAAGAATCAATATATATATTAAATTGTTTATCATAATGTTTTCACGGCCAAAAGACTTTCCCTCACATTATATATGTGACATGCATACGAACAAAAACGATTATTAAATGCTGGCATATTTATCAGTGGCCATTATCGGCGTTAATTTGGGAATAAAAATAACTTTAAAAAGCTGATAGCCGATCCCCTTTATTTCCATTTAACATGTCCTGATACACCCTTCATAATATACTAGCCTGAACGCGCATTCACAGTAATAATTGCTCTGTTGTGTTTCAGTGTGTATCCGTGAGGGGACAGTTGGGTGAGTGGGTGATATATGGTGTGCGTTAAGCCAGGCACTTCACTGCCAGAAGAGCAGATTACAGAGCGCATTGTTCTGTAGCTTTTCATCTGAGCACATTGTTCTCTGCTTGTCCTCTGTTATACACAGCTTTAGTGTTTGTGGTTCAGCTGTGTGTGTGGATAAGGGTTATTTCTCTCTTGCCCATCCTTCCGCTTGCTCTGTCTATCACTTTCTAACACACACAATCATACTCTCTCACACAGTTTCCCCCCCCCCCCCCCTCTCTCTTTCTCTCTCTCTATCTGTTTCTCTCACTCTGTATTTGTTTGGTGTTAATATTTGTGAGTGTGTGTAAGGAATGAGGCCAGAAGCGTAGAAAGCAAGACGAGCCTGCGCGCCCTATAACCTTCTGAAGATATATTTCGTTTTTGTCCTGCCAGTCTCCTTTCTCGTTGTTCTTTCTTTCGACCCCCCCCCCCCGACACCCCCCCCCCCCACTTTATGCCTCATAATTTTTCCCTCCATCCCCTTTCTCTGTCTTCCTTTTCTATATAGCTATCTCTCACCTGCTCTTTTTTTTTAAAATGTTACTGACATTTCATGTGTTTTTTTTATCTTTTTTTGTATGTCCTCTTTCTCTTCTTCTCTTTCTGACTCTCATTGCGTGCATCTGTATGCATATGAGACCAAGGGAAAATCTGTTGGTGTGTCTCTAATTCGATGACACCATAGGGGAAATATGAAAATGTATATGTACATACAACTGTTGATTTGTGTGAGAAATTGTTTTATGATGGGTATGTAAATTATGTGTGATACACACAAATGTTTATAATGGGCTTTTTTTGTGTGGATTTTGCTGTTTTATTTTATTTTTTTTTTTTTTTGGTCATCTTTATCTTCTTAATACTTTTCCACTGCTTTTTTTTCCACTTTTTCTTTTCTTCCTTCTACTCCTTCTACCTCTTCTTCTCCTTCTTCTTCTTCTTCTTCTTCTTCTTCTTCTTCTTCTTCTTCTTCTTCTTCTTCTTCTTCTTCTTCTTCTTTTTCTTCTTCTTCTTCTTCTTCTTCTTCTTCTTCTTCTTCTTCTTCTTCTTCTTCTTCTTCTTCTTCTTCTTCTTCTTCTTCTTCTTCTTCTTCTTCTTCTTCTTCTTCTTCTTCTTCTTCTTCTTCGTCTTCTTCTTCCTCCTTCTCCATCTTCTTCTTAGTTCTCGCACTTATCGACGCCTTCTTCCTCTCTTTTTAATTTTTCTTGTAATCATTGTGTTTATTGTTGTTATTATACTTATTTTTAATATTACTACTAATACTACTACTACTACTACTACTACTACTACTACTACTACTACTACTACTACTACTACTACTACTACTACTACTACTACTACTACTACTACTACTTTGCATTTATAAACTGCAGACAGTACGAACTAGAATAACAATTAATTTAAAAAAATTGTCATGGATATGGATGAAGTTTGGTCACCTCAGCCTGAGTGGTCAGACATACACATAGTTGGATATGGATGAAGTTTGGTCACCTCAGTTTGGTCACCTCAGTCTGAGTGGTCAGACATACACATAGTTGGATATGGATGAAGTTTGGTCACCTCAGTTTGGTCACCTCAGTCTGAGTGGTCAGACATACACATAGTTGGATATGGATGAAGTTTGGTCACCTCAGTCTGAGTGGTCAGACATACACATAGTTGGATATGGATGAAGTTTGGTCACCTCAGCCTGAGTGGTCAGACATACACATAATTAGATGTAGACGCTCTACTTCAACAATAATTCGCATTAAATGTCAGCTTTAAACCCCCGCCTGTTGAAAAAAAAAAACACACTTACGCTCCTACTTTCTCAACAGCCATGAAAAACCACGCCGACTATAGTTGTTTGTATATAACAAGCTATAATTGGCCGTGTGAATACCCTACCAATCAATTTAGGCATTCTCGTCTGGTCTGTAGCGTTTTATGTTTGGGTATACTGTTGAACAGGCACATTCCGTTCATTAGACGAGAGTGAGAGAAGAGGATAGAGTGGGTGAAGTGGGGATCCATAGATATATAAAAAGGGAAATAAACACACGCATATATAGTAGAGATAGAGAGAGAGAGAGAGAGAGAGAGAGAGAGAGAGAGAGAGAGAGAGAGAGAGAGAGAGAGAGAGAGAGAGAGAGCGAGAAAGACAGCTAAGGGGGACCACATACATACACACAACGCGACCTAACGGAGTGAATTTAAATGGGCAGTAAAATCGGAAACCGACCGAGAGACAAACTCACCAACTCGCTGACTGACTCACTGAATGGGCTCTCTATGGCAAAGAGTTCAATACGCTTGCCTGACGTTTTGAAGGTCGTGGGATTGTTTCACGGCCATGCCATTCGGCTCACGGGCGCACTTTTTTTCGGAGATCACTGGGGATCGTCGCCGGACTATGGAGGTCGTGCTCTGTGCGGTGCCTCTCGACGGCAGATAGTCGTTCTGAGGAGAGAGACTGAGCCATTTGAGATAAAACCCGATGCAATGAAGTCGACCTCTCAACTTTACCTTTATCAGACTGATGTCATTTGCATAGTTCAAATCCTCTAAAACCGAGGCAAGTGGCCATCTCATGCCTGTGTTTGAATCTCTCATAACTTCCTTTACTAACCAGCCAATAGTCGGCTCTGTGGCTAAGTCGATGCGAACGCTTCGCTTCGTAATGCCGGGATGCCAGGTTCGATCCCAGCTGCGGACAACGCGCCCTGCGTTGGTTTCGACAGTGGTATCAAGAAAGCCGACCGTCCAGGGAGCAATGTCAAACTACTGGACGTAAATTGCCTAGAAAACACCACACAGTCAGGGGCTGTTGGGGTTGGTTCTGCAAGTCCTGTAAAGGATACGCAACTTAACCTTAGTCAACTAACCAGCCAATGGCCAGGTTAAACACAAAATGTGATCACATGTATATGTGACTAACTCCTGTGGTGACAAAGAAACTTTCTGCTGTATGATTATGGCATTGCGTTGAAACTCTTAAATACTGTTATCTCATTTCTTAAATGTATTTTTTTTTCCACTCCTGCATAGTTTATATAGTTTATTTTTATTAGTTTTATTATTATAAATTGTTCGTTAGCACTCGAAAAAAAATGTTTTTGCCATATTACTAATTTACCTTTTTGCTGCGTCCGTGGCTTAGGCGGTGCGAGTCCGACTCGTAATTCAAACATACCGCGATCGAAACCCACTGCTGGCTACGTGGGTTTTTATCATGGTATGGGGCGTCACAAGTAGACCCAGCCTAAAATGGCTACCAGGAATGGCTGTCTTGGGGAAGTAAAGACGGCCGGCGTAATGCTTACCACATTACCCACCCAGTGCCTATTGGTCTGTAAAATATGGGACGCTCCTCCCATATGCCCAAAGCGCCTAAGGCGTGAAAAGGGAACTTTACTTTACTTTACTTTACCTTACTAATTTACCTTTAAATGTAAGGGTTGTATAGATACTGAACTTGGGATAGGAAATCGTCTACGTCTGTACATCCTGGGCCACAATAACCGTTGTGAGGTCAACAGTTCTCATTCGTTGAAAAATGTTACAACGGGGTAGAGAAAATATTCTGGGAGCTCCACTGCATTCAGCTTTTGCTGTGATCAAGACATCTGGTTGATTGATTGATCGGTGTTTCCACAAAACCGTCAGGCCGTGCTTGGAGGCAAAAATTACCTTTTTTTTTTTTTTCTTGATTCTCTTTTTTCAAAACTGCAGCAGCGTGCCGATTTCAACATCTTTCTAATTACTAAGAATCGTTCCCACCCTCACAATTAGCTTCTTCTTCTTGTTTTTTCTTAATCTTCTTTTTCTTGATGTTGTTACTGTTGTTGTTGCTGTTGTTGTTGCCGTTGTTGTTGCGTCTCTTCTTCTTCTTCTTGTCGCGAAAGATGAGTGTTTGGACGAGCGAATGTAAAACGGGCCTGCATGCCCAATTTATGACCCTTTGAAAATAAAGTTCTTTCGTTCGTTAGTTCATTAGTTCTTCGTCTTGTGCTCCATCTATTACCATTCTTTCTTTCTTGTGACTTTGACCTTCTTGGTGATCCACATCTCCCTGTCGTTTGCCTCGATATTTCTGATTTCAGCGTTGTTTTCTGTCGAGATGCCAAACTGACACTGGTCGTCATTAAGTGACTTGACGACTGCCGGGGTTGATCACCTGTTGCTTCCTGCGACAGCTTGAATAAGTGCGTTGTTGACAACTCTCCTTGTCGACAGGCAGGCAAGAATCTTTCTTCTCTTTTTGTCTGTCAATATTCTCTCTATATAAAAATATATCAATTTGTTTCATCATGTTAGAGTAGTGATGATATGGACCAAACACTTATGCCTGCCTTTTACTTGGGCATGAGCCTCGCTGCTTTCGGGTCTCAGACTCTTTCAAACATCAGAATCATTCTTTTCTTTTTGTCTGTCAATTTCTCTCTCTATAAAAATATATCAATTTGTTTCATCATGTTAGAGTAGTGATGATATGGACCAAACACTTAGCCTGCCTTTTACTTGGGCATGAGCCTCGCTGCTTTCGGGTCTCAGACTCTTTCAAACATCAAGGTTACTCATTTCTCCTGCCCACACATTTTAAACATTCTTCTGTGCAAGGTCATTTCTGAGGACACAAGTGTCCAGCACTATCTATATCTCCGCTGTATATCTGCGGTGTATATCTCCGCTGTATATCTGCGGTGTATATCTCCGCTGTATATCTGCGGTGTATATCTCCGCTGTATATCTGCGGTGTATATCTCCGCTGTATATCTCCGCTGTATATCTCCGCTGTATATCTCCGCTGTATATCTGCGCTGTATATCTCCGCTGTATATCTCCGCTGTATATCTCCGCTGTATATCTGCGCTGTATATCTCCGCTGTATATCTGCGCTGTATATCTCCGCTGTATATCTCCGCTGTATATCTCCGCTGTATATCTCCGCTGTATATCTCCGCTGTATATCTCCGCTGTATATCCTATTCATGTCGTTGAGACATAAGGCTTTCACATGTGATATTCACCGCTACCGGTCTGCCGCTTTCGCCCATGGTAGAACATTTGCACTTTTATTCCAGATTTCGTCTCTCTCCCCCCCCCCCCCTCCTTTTCCCCCTCCTTTTTTCCTTTATTCTAAAACAGATATAGTATTTTTTTTTCTGTTAAAATATTTTTTCAATTACTATTACCATGAAGTGTCACTAGGCATTTTGTAAACATGTCCGAATCATCTGCCACCATCTTGTTTCACTCTCCAATTGACAAACATTGCTGCCTTCTAGGTTTGTCATGATCATCAATCAGCCTTATCGTTGGCTGTGCTTAACTAGCTTTGCGAGAAAAAAAAAGTCGTCACGTTGATCTAATATTCCCAGAGAGGAAGCTTTAGGTTATAATTGTGACCAGGTTTTATGCGGCATATAAGATGGCTTAGCCTTGCTCGTCACCAAGTAGCCCTAAAAATGACTCTTGCAGTAATGATGCAATCAAAGGAGATAGACCCAAATATTCCGTTCTGACCAGCCACAAAGTCGTCTACCGGCCAACAATGAGCGACCCGGCCGCCGATGATCCTCCTCATCATTGTCCTGTTGTGTCATGATATAGGGCTGGCAGTCTATTCTTCCATTCCGTTCTATCCCGTGCGATCCCTTTGATATCATAAATGTTTTACAGACTAGCACCTTTGGTCTCTCTGATTAACTTCCGTTCTAGGGTTTCTGTTGGACGTCCTCACGTTCTCTATCGCTTTATTTCCTGTTTGAATAGTAATCTTTTGATTTTTTACTCGTTTCTTCTTAGGATCTGTCCAGTATAGCGTAGTTTTCTTTGTCTCATAACTGTCAAGCTGATACAAGTGAGAAACACACAGAAATCCACAATAGATATAAAAAGTGGTGGAATAATTAAAACACCAAGAAGACAATATATCAGTGCCAAACATGGACACTTACATCCTCCAATGAACGTAAAATTGTGACAACAGAGACGAAATGCCTTAGAAGAGCTGCAGGAGTTTTAAGGAAAGACCGATTACGAAATCACGAAATCAGACGAATGCTAGGAATAAAGCCAGTCTTACAGGTCATCAAAGAACAACAAATAAAGTGGTTTGGGCACCTAACAAGAATGCCCTGGTACTATCTGCCACAGAGAGCCACACTAAAACGTTACAACCGGTATAGAGCGAGTGGAAAACCTCGGAAAATATGGAGTGATGGCATTAAGAACAGCAAAGTTATTAATAAGTAAAGATGTAAAAAGTTGAGTCGCTGTGGCGTTGTCGGCTAGAAGCCCGCCTGCGGATCGGAAGGACGTGGATTCGCGTCCTGACAGAGCTGGACATTTTTGTTGTTCTAAAATGACCTTGACTGCCAGGTCGACCAGCCTTGAGTGGGTACCAGCTGCATTCCTGGGAAGTAAAGGCAGACTGCGTGATGCTGACCACATCACCCACCAAGTGCCTATTGGTCTATAGAAAAATAAATCTAACCCTATATTCAAAATACGCCTAAAGGTGTGGAAAGGGACCTATACCCCCCCCCCCCCTTTCCCTTTATGTGTGGACTAGACAGAGGCAGTCCTTCTTAGGACAAGTCCTTGACATAATTAAACTAAAAAAGTTCGTCAGCAAGTACTCCGCTGTGTCTCCCTCTGAAGATTAGACTTTTCCAGCATAAAATACAAGAACAACTGGAAAGAGCCCATCACAGTCCAAGCGAAACTGTAAAATTCAAGTAGAAGTCACGTACAAGTAATTTGAGAAACACCCGATTAAACAATATAATTCTAGCCGTCTTGTGAGTCTGAACAGGGATAATTAAAAAAAGGGGTAGGCGGGGCAGATGAAGGAGTAGTCAACGGGGTAGATACATGCAAACAAAAATCAGTATCAGTGCCTTGTTTGAATTGGCTTGTAATAGTTATCTTTCCTCTTTATCGGTCTCTTTCTCTGTTATGTATTCCGAATATATATTGCCAAAAGTTTGAGGCAAACAAAAACACAACCTACATCATTGTATAGCAGGTCCGGGTAACAATTACGGAGTTCTCCTCATCTGGGTTAACTCAGCCCATTTACCCACAAGGTCCCATTTCATCCATACTTCATTAGGCTTGTCAACTTTGTTGAAGATTACAGGGGTGGCCAGGTGTGCTGTTTGATCGGAAAGCTCTTTGCGTTGTCTTTCATTTACGTTTTTATTATGAGAAAGAGAATGCTTGTGACGTAGGTTGCAGCACTCTCTTGGTAGGGTTTGTGTTAGTGTTAGTCCTGCATATTTTTGGAGCGTTAAAAGCGCTCCAAAAACATGCAGGACTGGCCCTAACACCCCCGCCCCCGTCTCTTTTTCCACTTACGAGAGTGCTGCAACCTACTCACACGCATTCTATTTCTCGGAATGAAAACGCAAATTAAAGACAACTCAGAAAGCTTTTCGAGCAAACAGTTCACAGGGACACCCCTGTAACATTCAGCAAAGTTGACGAGCCTGAGCAAGCACCAATCACAAGTGACCTGTTGTGTAAGCCCGGCTCTCTAGCGTAGTTGGCTAAACCGAATTGCGCGGTGACCGGGTGACGAACTCCTTGTCGTCCTATTTAACTCCCGGGGGTAGGCAGAAAAGCCACATTTCTCCCAGATTTACGGTATTTACAATGGAATCAAGGCCGAAAGGTTGCGATATCCATAATACCGAGCCTAAGGGTTAACAACTCATGGCTTCTGGATACTAAAACAAACAAACAAACCTGTTGTGTAAATAGGCGGAGCTAACCCAGATGGGGAGAACTCCGTAAGTTTCACCCAGGTCCGTTACAAAAAGGTGTTTCTATCTCTTCTTCTTCTTAATGCCAATTCCGTGTGGTATTAATAGTCATGCATATCCACAACCTTGTGCCTTGTGTATTTTCAGTCAGCTCCTCCAACACAAATGATCCTCCATATATTGAAACTGTCCAGCATCTTCTCCGTCGGTTTCCCTCTGCCTCTCCTCCCTTCCAACTTTCCTACTGTCACGATATACTTCAGTATTCTCCTTTTCATCACATGGCCAAAGAATGTGTAGATTGTCTCTTTCGGTTTTGGACAATCACTTCTCTTTCATGAGTCAGTTTCTTTCAGGACAACTTCTTTAATCTGTCCAGGGTATTCTGGTCATTCGATAATAAAACCACATCGACAAACTATCCATAAATCACTTTTCTATATCAGAATATGACTTGTATAGCCTTTAAGAATTCTCTTTGTTGGCCGGCATGAAAGAAACACGGCCCATCGCCAGAACTCCTGTCGCATGCACTTTCCTGCCCAAGCTTTCTCCTATGTCCTTGTGTCAAGTTTCATGGGGGCACCTGCCTCTCCTACCCGATACAGCGTCCTCCATTACTGTTGTATACAAGCCATTGTGGCATGTTACATTGCCAGCATGTTTCTGTTTTTGAGACAAGATGCTGTTTAAGACTCTTGTGCTGGAGGTTCCGGGTTCAGGCCCCGGTGAAGGATGTGATTTATTTTTTTAACTGAACATCTAGTAATTTCTCCTGGTCTCTGCATAGTAAGATCGGGCGCCCGTGTGTATTGTCGTGAACGTAAAAATTCCCTTGGCAGTTGGAAATCGAAAAGAGTAGTATAACGACGCTGCCCGGGCAAAATTTGGGGTTAAAATCTACCCAAAGTATTTCAGGATCCTCGCCCGTGCTACGGAGTCAGTGCACTGCGTGAGATTGTTTGGACTTAGGCTTGAGTTAGAAGTATAACTGATCACTTATGGTTTTACATCCGTATGCTATGATGTTGACCTGTGTATAAACTAAACTTATTATTCAACATCCTTGTTTCACGCCTGTTTCTACTGGGAACCAATCAGAGTTACCAGATTCCGTTCTAACAAGGCAGCGGGAATCGGTGTAGAAGGCCCTAATAATATTGACATATTTATCTTGGAAACCATAGATTGTGAGTAGCCTTCCAGAGTGTAGGGCGGTGTGTATGCTGTCAAAGGCCTTCTGAAATCAACAAAAGTTGATGATGGAGTTGGGATTGAAACTCTACTGACTCTTCTACGATGGTTCTGAGTGTGAATTATATGGTCGATGCATGACCGACTGAATCCTGCTTGTTCTTCTAGTCTTGCATCTATTGGCTTTTTCAGTCTCTGCATTAGCATGCTGCAGAACAGATTTTTCCTGGTACGGAGAGTAATATACCACGCCAGTTGTTGCAGTCTGCTAAATCACCTTTTTTGGGCAGTTTGAATATAACACCTTCTTTCCACTGTTGCGGTGGGGATTCATTTAGCCAAACATCTTTGAACAGCTGTAGCAAATATTGTAAGGTGTTTTCGTCTGCTGCCTTTAACATTTCAGGTGAGATTTCATCTGCGCCAGTAGCCTTGTTCTTCTTTAGTTTTTTTATTGCTGATTTAAGTTCTAACATTGTGAATGGTTCACAGGTAGCATCTAGAGGTGGCATAGCTTCTTCTTCGTCTATATTGGGAACAAATACGTGATCTGGGAATAAAACCAGGCGATTCACGCCCATTTTGTCTAGTTCAAGAATAGAAACTCTATAAACAAATTATGTTAAGACTATATAGTAGAGGTACATTGGAGTAGCTGTAACATCGGGGGATTGAGTACATTCTGAAATTTCAATGGGGCACTGACTCGACTGCGATAACATCAAACATCAAACAATATGATGTTTTTCATTACGACGTATGACAGCAGAAGTGAGTGATGATGATGATGATAAAGATACTGGTAATAAGGATAATAAAGATAATGAAGGTAGTGACATTGACAAAGATGTTGATGACGACAAGGAAATAAAGTTGACATAATTTAGACATTCAAAGTCCATCTCCAGTTGGAGTTGGCATGGTACGACATACGATGTGAGTGGTATAGATTCCTTTCCAGAAAAAGAAAAAAGAAAAACCAGAAATGATTGTGTAGTCCCCCTAATAATGACATATTGTTTGCAACCTCTAGCAAAGTCAGGCGAAGTCGAAAACATACGAATAAAAACAACAGTTTAGGACTCAGGAACATAAGAAAGATCGGCGAAAACAAATGGAGCCCTTCTGATTCCGCTTAGATACTAACCGAGATAGTACCAACAGAACTGACATCGTCTACATCTAAATTTGAGAATAATATCATCTTCAGGCATACTTTATAGCCTGGGTAATTGCTGCAGACAGTAGAGTCAGCAATCCAGAGTGATAAATAGAGTGAGGATCGACGCAGTTCAAAATCTTAGTTTTGCTCAATCCCAAGAGATTACCCCACGAGCTGTAGTTTGGGAGAAGTAATACCCCGGAGCTGCAAGATTCTTCATGATATACTGCCCTACTGAGAGTTGGAAGCTTTTCTAGAGAGCTAGATTGTTTATATTATACCCCAGAAATAGAAAACCTTGTGCTTTCTGCCTTTCATAAAAGTTTACAAAGTTATGAGATATCATTTTATTTCATGAATACTATGTTGTGAGATGCGAAATCTACACTAGAATAGGAGAGAATTAAGGATACGTTTGTTGTAAGACTACGCTATGTAACAGAGTGTGAAACATTGGGTGTTCAAATACAAATATTTGTTGAGATGTGAGTTAAGAGTTTGTGATCCTCACGGCACTTCATGCATGTCTGTGGGTGATCAGATTCCACACTGGTCATGTGCATCAACATCAATTGCAAATAGTTTTTTTTTTTCTTTGTTGGTCAAGAAGACTTCTAGTATTTTGATTTGCCTCTCATTCGTGACTGTGCTAATCTGTATTAATATAAAATTAAACAATCTACAAACCAACATGGCGCTAGAAATATGTCATCATCAACATCATGTAGCAGGTCCTTTGCAGCATGTCGCTCTCTTCACAGTCTGTCTGAAAGAATGTCGGTCTCTCGCCAGCTTTCCCACCTCGCGTATTTTCAAGGAGTCACTTATATCCTGTGCCCATCTTCGTAATGGTTGGCTCTGCCCCTCCTTCCTGGCAAACATGCCATCTGCTATTTTTTTTTTTTTTCAATCCGCTTTGGCACTTGATAGGACCAAAATATTTCAGCTTCCGAGACAAGATGCTGTTTATTAGCCAATCTTCCTTGATTTTCAGATCTTTTAAAATGTCAGTATTTCTCCTATTCTTTGTCCATGATATTATGAGAATCTTTCCATAGCATTTTAGCTCAAAAGCCTCTATTTGCTTTCTTAAGCACTGGGAGATAGTAGACCACTCACATCCGTTTGTTGCTACAGTGAAGATGCATAATCTCAAAATTTTAATTTTGATTTCCTTGCTTGTACTTAGCCATAGACCTTTAATGCATTGTTATAGCCATACTGCTTTTGATTTTTGTCAAACAGTCTCCATCGCTACTTATTATAGAGCCTAGATATTCAAAGTTTGTGACATTTTCAATTTCTTCATCATTTATAGCTTTTTGTGTGTGTGTGTGACAACAAGTTTTGTCTGTGGACATTATTTCGTTTTCTATGATCTCAAGAATATGTCTTGATCTTCACTGTGCTTTTGGAAAAACTTGATTAAATTTCAATTTGTTTCTAGACAATTTGACAGGAGAACTGTATCATCTGTGTAGCGAAGATCCGGAATAGGGTTATTACCAGTTTTGATCGAATCCTAACTGTCACAAGTCTGGTCATTTTTGACATGTCTCATTATGTTTTCTGCGTATAAGTTGAATAGGTATGGTAAAAGAGTACACCCATGCCCCACTCCCTTTTGCACCTCGAACCAATCAAATGTTTCACCAGCTGCTCTGATGGCTGTTTGTTGTTTATGATATAGATTTTTCAATTAAATGAACAAAAGTGTGCCGAAAACCCTATACTTCTCATAATACTTCACAGTTTCTGATGTTGGACACAATCAAATTCCTTGCTGTAATCAATAAAACAAGCATGAAGTTCTACTCTGTATTCTATGCATTTGTTAAAATCATTATAGAATTAGTATAGAAATATGTCATAATGTCAATATAATCAGGAATAGCTATTAAGACACAAAGCTTTTGAAATAAAAGCCAGGGTAATTTTTTCAAAATTAAAAAAAAATGCATAAATAAATAAAAATTGACAAATGTATGCTGAACATCGCTCCTTGCATATCAGCTGGACGGTAGTCAAACTCATTTTACGTCAATCAAAATGTGTCATCTTACGTTATCATAAATACATAACACTGCATAATTTATGTTTTCCATTGCTATTGCCATGTCCAATTGCTGTCATCCCAATGACCTCATTCTTCCTAAAGCAACATTGCCTCATGGAAATATATTCCTTCTTCCTTCCTCTTTTCTCCCCCGGATTGCTGCCTTCAGGTTTGGACACCCTGAGACTGCGGACATATTTTATTTTGCCAAGCAGTCAGTCGATTAGTTGCCGTCTCCACAGTGACGGTTGGCTGCAATAGATCTCCAAAACGCTCTGTCTCTTGTCTTGGTTGTACACTCTCTCAGACTGCTGCCAGTCAATCTCTTGATGTTGTCCTCCCACTTGTATGGTTGCCTACCTCTTGCTCTCTTGCCTTCGACCTTTCCCTCCCTTTCCCTCTCTTTCCCTATATAGTATACTGCTTAATGAATGAGAAGCTAACAAATTCCACATACACCGTTAAACATCAACAGAAATTATAACTAGGGAACTGTCAATAGATACTCCAGCTTGTCGCAGCCTGCAGATCTTCGTGGGTAAGGAATTCTTATTATCGAAGTAGATCTCCTCAGCGCAACTATAAGCAATAGTTGTATATCGCCTTCACAAGAAAAGAAAATTTTTATAACCTATAAAGACATTGAGAAGATTGGACATTAATGCCCCAATACAATGTCATAAGAAGAGAGATAAAATAGCATCGGAAACTAACCCTCTTTTGTGTGTGAGTGCAAGTCTTTAAAAAAACACACACAACTCTTCACAACTGATGCACCGTAGGGGCGCCGATATAAAGAAAATCATGGAGGGGGGGGGGGCGTTTAGTTTAACTTAGCCTTGCTGAAATGTGTAATAATAATTATATGAGACTGACTGGGAAAAAAACGTTGTAATAGATCTGAAATATTTTGAAGTGTATCAGCAAAATCTAGAGACACATAATTTCTATACACGCTTAGCCCTTTTGTCTGCACCTGTAACTTAGGCGTTGCGAATACCCTTGGATCCCAGCCGCAGGCGATTTGGCATCACACCGTCTTGCTTCGGTTTTGACAGAGATATGGAGAGTCGACCGTTTAGTGGCAATAGAAAGAATACTAATGAACGTAAATTTGCCCTGTAAATCCATAAAAGCAGATCACAGAAAAGAAAAAAAAGCTTGTGTTGGTTCTGCAACTTTCTGTGAACGATGGCAACTAAGATTGTTTCTGGCCTTATAGACAATTT
>CAJHNH020002579.1:30000-37500 GCA_905116865.2 Candidula unifasciata
TGTCTTTCTTTCTTTCTTTCTTTCTTTCTTTCTTTCTTTCTTTCTTTCTTTCTTTCTTTCTTTCTTTCTTTCTTTCTTTTCTTTCTTCTTTCTTTCTTTCTTTCTTTCTTTCTTTCTTTCTTTCTTTCTTTCTTTCTTCTTCGTGAGCAGAACTCTCACGCTGCTTCAGATTAATTACGGCAGATATCACCTGCTTACGTTGTTGGCTTGTTCCTTTCTGTCGGTGATCCTGTTGTGAGCATGTCTGTCTGTACATTTCCTTTCTAGTTTTCTTATTTTGCCGTGCAGTTGACTCCCTCAAACTCATTTGGGTACTCAGTGTTCGCCTGTCTGGTATCTTCTGTTTTATTAGTCTAAAACCAGGAGGTCTTCATGGAGGAAGCTTTCATTGAAGACTTCCACGACATAATAAATAAAGGTTAAGGTCAAGATAATCTTATAGTCATTGAAGACTTCAATGCAAGACAAAGGCACAACAGAACAGATACAAAAACATCTAAGCAGATTGTAGGGCAAGAAATGAAAATTGAAGAAATGAAACACAGTAAAAGAGACTGTGTACAGTACAAAGACATCTCCTTTTTGAGAAAGTAAAGTTCGTTCGCTCGTTCGTCTTAACGAGACAATATTTTGCAAAATTGTAGAGTAAATTACTACGACCTGTAGGCTGAAGAAAGCCGAATTCCGAATGACATTGGCTGAAGAGCCCATCAGCAGTGTTTGCATCATTAAAGAGATAAGCTGGTGAGAAGAACGAGTAGAGGTATTGGAGGGCACAGAAGACCTGCACAAAGTGGTAATTGCCCTGGGACGGGAATGCAGGGAATGGAAAGCGAGATGTGCAGACACAGAGGTTCCACAACTGAAAAAGGATGACTCGAGGTCAGGAGATGTGATTATATACACTAATGGGTCAGTGGACAGGGGCAGAAAGAGTAGACGGCGTTTTATTGCAAAAATATGTGGAAGAAGGATAACTGAGGAAAGCTTGGCCACTGGCAGCCTCAGCAGTAAGGCCGAGCAGGTCGATGATATTTTATTATTATTATTATTATTATTATTATTATTATTATTATTATTATTATTATTATTATTATTATTATTATATTTTCTAATGGCTCACTTATTTATCTTTATAATTAATTCAATAAAATATGTTGCTAGTTGATTAAACTGTATTTTTAATTTGTGTATAAGTTTACTCGATAACAAGGGTCAATACAGACCGGCCGTGGACCGGCCTAACAAATCGGGAATTTCCGGAGACCTGTTCGACCTTATTGCTGGAGCTGGCAAAGGCTTGGCTTACGACATAACCCTATCCAGCATGAGAAGGGAGGTTCATGTGGTAACTGCGGCATTTCGAAGCGTGAATAAAATCCTAGCCACGCATGTTGTCATAGAATCGGATTTGCTAAGCATGCTGGGGAAGGTGGAGCCAGGTTTTCCTTTTACGGAATGGATCGCATCAAAGGTGGAGCCAGGTTTTCCTTTTACGGAATGGATCGCATCAATCAAGGAGTGTCACATTACTATTTTTCCGCGCCAAGTAGGCGTGTGTAGGAATGAGCAGGCAGATAGGTTGGCTGAAATAGCCTATCTTTGACGGGTGCTACAGCTGCACAAGACAGGCAATCTCTCACCTGTAGGAAGAGGTAACCAGTAAAATAGAAGATATTGAAAACCATACAAGGAGAGAATGAATCAGTGCGGAAGTATATGCTGGCGTTGGGTGCTACTGGAAATTCGGGGAAAAGGCGATAAGCTGCCAATGACTGCGTTTATTTTACCACTTTTTGCGGTGTAGGCAGGGGGGTCTTTGAGCCTGGGGATTTACTGTCGAATGGCCACGGCTGTGCAGGTAAGGATTTAAAATGGTCCCCGACAGAAAAAATCCCCAGCCTTACCGAGGATTCGAACCTGTGTCTGCCACTTGAGAGCCCAGCGTTCTAACTGTTCGACCAGCCACTTCTCATCGAAAGGCAATACAAGTAGTTGGGCAGATAACAGCGGGTTCCATTAGTATGTATCTCTCTGCTAGCTGTTGATGAGGGAGACCTAGCTAGAATGAGCTGGCCCTGAATGTTGTAATGTTGAATCTGTATCAGCTCTTCTGAAGCTCGTCGGCTCTGTGGCTAAGTCGATGCGAACGCTTCGGTAATACCGAGATGCCGGGTTCGATCCCAACTGCGGCCCATGCGCCCTTCTTTGGTTTCGACAGTGGTATCAAGAAAGCCAACCGTTCAGAAAGCAATGGCAAACTACTGGACGTAACTTTGCCTAGAAAAACCACACAACGGCCAGGGGCTGTTAGGGTTGGTTCTGCAACGTCCTGTAAAGGATAAGCAAGTAACCTAAACCTTCTGAAGCTTAATTCACAACCTGCTTCACTTATACTGGAATTTAATTGCGACTTCCTTCGATTTCCAACAAAATGTTGATATGAATAATATAATTGAGGATAGCGAATCAGGAAAAACATACAGGCTTTATTTTATGGAAGATAAAGCAGAGGACGACCTCTACAAAGATGGATACGAGACATTTTAAGATTCATGGGCTTATAATGAGTATAAAGCTGTAAAACTGGCTAGACAAAAACTCAGAATTGCAGTAATTAGAGTGACGTCCTAATTTTAAAAAAAAATAGAAACTTGCTGGTTGATGATGATGATGAAAAAAGAAAACCCATCTCCCAGATAAAAACAGGCAGATTCTCAGAAGGTTTGAAAATAATACACAAGAGCAAACAAACACCGTCGCGAATTAATGATATAAGGAGATATCGGCAAATAAAATGGAGAAAAAAGACATTATTTCCAGAAATGGTATAGCTCTCAGACCTGTGGGTCAGAGGTCTGGCTTGCAATCGAGACCGCTAAATTGGAAAATAGAAATGAGTTTTTTTTATTTAATGGGATACAGATTTTATAAGGCAGGAGTATGAAACGTTTATGTGTGTGTTTATGTGCTTCTGTCTGTCTGTCTGTATGTCTGTCTGTCTGTCTGGATGTCCGTCTGTCTGGATGTCCGTCCGTCCGGCAGTCCGTCCGTCCGGCAGTCCGTCCGTCCGGCACTCCGTCCGTCCGTCCGTCCGTCTGTCTGTCTGTCTGTCTGTCTGTCTGTCTGTCTGTCTGTCTGTCTGTCTGTCTGTCTGTCTGTCTGTCTGTCTGTCTGTCTGTCTGTCTGCCTGCCTGTCTGTCGGTCGGTCGGTCTGTCTGTCGGTCGGTCGGTCTGTCGGTCGGTCGGTCGGTCGGTCGTCGGTCGTCCGGCCTCCTGCCTGCCTGCCTGCCCGTCCGTCCTGTCTGTCTGTCTGTCTGTCTGTCCGTCTGTCTGTCGTCTGTCTGTCTGTCTGTCCTGCCTGCCTGCCTGTCTGTCTGTCTGTCTGTCTGTCTGTCTGTCTGTCTGTCTGTCTGTCTGTCTGTCTGTCTGTCTGTCTGTCTGTCTGTCTGTCTGTCTGTCTGTCTGTCTGTCTGTCTGTCTGTCTGTCTGTCTGTCTGTCTGTCTGTCTGTCTGTCGAAATTTTTATTACTATATGCGAGCCGTGATAAATTAATACCTAGATAATGAGCTAGTTGCTAGTTGGCCAAACATTTAATTAACTTGCCTGTAATGTAATGGCTCGAACTTGATGTGTCAGCCGATTCATTAAACATTTTGTGGAAGCTGGAGTAAAATGGTTTTATAGATAAATAATGGGAACACCATGGATATAATAACAGTTAAATGAAGAAGTTTTGAAAGACATCAACTCACAAGGCTAAATTAAAACCTATATCAAAACTGGACAGTCTATTTTATTATATGTCATCGTGAAAAGGGGGCAAAAATAGAGCACATTGTGACGACAAAAAAGCTTCATGAAAATACAGTATGTTAAATTATATAATGTTCAAACCAAGTTACGTATTTTTAAATGTAGTGTTCTTTCAGTTTTAACATATGCCAGTGAAACTTGGAGGACCATCCCAGATATGGAACGAAAGTTAAGTGGAAACAAAAACAAATGCCTGAGGAGAATGAAGAACATACAATGACATCAAGAGGAGTGAAGAAATAGAAATATCTGGGCAACCATTAGCATATAGAAAGAGAATACTGGACACTTTCTGAAAAGAGACAAAGTCACCAAACAGTCACTCTCATCCATCCATCAATCCATTTATATATTTAAAAAAAAAATATCGAACACGTTTAACCTACTGTGAGCTGTATCGTCTATAGTTATGATTGGGTTCATTGTGCCAACTATTTTGGCTAAGAGATGCTAATTACAACAAAACTAGTGGCTCTAACCAGACTCGGGCGGTTCTAGGGGCTCAATGAGCCTCTAGGTCAAGACTATTCAACTGGCAGCCCGCGGGCCAAATCTGGCCCGCGGAGGCCTAGCAAGTGGCCCGCGGATCCTTGCCAAACGTATTATATTTTTGATCTGTCAATGTTAAGGTTTAGCCCTCTGGCCCGTGACGATCCTCATTTTCCAAATTTTGTCCCCTCGGTAAACTTAGTTGAATAATCCTGCTCTAGGTAGTGGGTACCAGAGTTAACACTCTGGGGTAAATAGAGGAACGTCGCAGTAGCTACGGAGTTGCGTGCGTACAGCAATACAGGCGGACGGTTTCTCATCATCTGTCCGTACTGGTGGCAGTGTGCAATGACACTGGTTCACATCTTCCGACTTTACCTTTTCTTTACCTTTACCTTTATGTATACACACACACACACACATATATATATATATTATACATATATATATATACACATATATATATATATATATATATATATATATATATATCAATATATATATATATATATGTATATATATATATGCACACACACGGAATATATATATATATATATATATTCAACCCCATGTATCCGTGCACACACACGGAAGTGCATGTATGTGTGTGTACATACGCACATGTATCTGTATATACACACGTACACTCAGAGAAGCCGCCGTGGTGTAGCGGCCAGGCTTTTGCTTTTGGATCGGAAAGGCGTGGGTGTAGATTCCAATGGAGCCGGATTTCTTTCTTTTTTTTAAATGACCATAGCTCCCAGGTCAACAAAGCCTTAAATATGATTTTAAAAGTTAGTTGCGTATCTTTTACAGGACGTTGCAGAACCAACCCCAGCAGCCCCTGGCTGTTGTATGGTTTCTCTAGGCAAATTTACGTCCAGTAGTTTGTCTTAGCTTCCTAAACGGTCGGCCCCCGATACCACTGTCGAAACCAACGCAAGGCGCATGGCCCGCAGCTGCGATCGAACCCGGCACCCCGGTATTACAAAGCGTTCGCATCGACTTAGTAAATGTGACATACTGTTGTAAATTATATGCCAAGGGCCGTGACTGGAGGATACTGTGTGGAAATATGTTGACAGTTAAGTCCCCTAGATGTATTGGTACCAAAGGTAACAAACCAGCGGTTTCCAAGAGACTTTCTGACTCTGTCGCTGGAGTAACTAGATTTAATGGCTGTCCCATCCATGTCATGGACACCTTAGCTACTGTGTCGACGGTTTCTATCGTAAGGCATATTCTATGTACTTGCATCTTTAGGAATGTAGTTTGCCGCCGCATTCTTTTTGGCAGTCCTCAAAAGAGTTAGATGACTATAAGGGGTTCCTCTTCTCATTGTTGAGAAACTTGAGACCCTGATGCATGTATACATTCATACATTTTCCAACGGGCTCACAATTATCTTTATTTATATATGTCTTTATATATATATTATTTATATATGTATTTACATATATATATATATATATATTATATACATACATACATTATATATATCATATATATTATTTATAATATATATATCTTTATATATTTATAAAGGATAATCACTTAGCGGAAAACGAGGCAGAGGGCTACTTTGGTGAATGCTTACAAGATACTGAATTGATTGGCTAGGAAATTACATATAATTGACCAAAAAGAAGAGACATTTTCATTCGGGCCGTGAAGTGTGTGTGTGAGAGAGAGAGAGAGAGAGAGAGAGAGAGAGAGAGAGAGAGAGAGAGAGAGAGAGAGAAATGTTCGTTAAAGTACCTTCTTGTTGATGATGATGATTAATCCAATAACAGATAGGGCCATTAACAAACATAATGTTGATCGGAGATTGAAAAACTTACTGAGATATTCATATGTAACGAAAGTGGTATTTGACCACCAAAAACCCCAGACCAAACAAATTACAGCTCAGTATGTCGGAGCGATCGGCGACTTGATTTTCAACGGGTCATAAAAGCCACGACAACAAGCCGTAAACCGCGGGCCATGTGGATGGTAACGTCAGATGGAGACCCGACACGGACGGTTAATTGATGATTAGTGGAGTTTGTTGATCTTTGCTGATCAATAATTATGTTGACTCGATCTGATTCTTAGAGGATAGGATATTCTGGAGAATAAATAACCAGATTGATCGTTGATTGGTTTGATGTTTTTAGATACCATACATAGTTTCGGGTATAATGTGAGTACTTTAGAAATATTTCGACGATAGGACGACGTGATAGACAAAGAAATTGGACAAGATGTAGTATTCAGGCAGACCTACCAGCACTTAGAGTTACCAACTGGAAAGAGAAGGCAAATTATATAGATGCATTCTGAGGGTGAAATCTGCAGCAAAAACCTCAAAAAATATTGAAAAAAGAAGCAGTAGAAAGAGATAATAAAAAGTGGGGAATAACTAACTATTTTATTGTTGTTCGTGAAAATAAAGGTAATTTGGTAATGGACATAAAAATGAAATAACGAATGAAAGGAGTTAGTTCAGAAACCCAGTTTTTTTACGCAGATATTTGTGTCAAATTCGTTGTAGATTTTTTTTTAAAGGGCATATAAGGGCTGGAAATATATTTTATAGACCAATACGGCACTCAGTTGATGATGTGCTTAGCATCACGCCGGTCGCCTTTACTTCCCATGACTTTTACCTGGTACTCATTTAAGACTGACTCGACCTGGGAGTCAGGTTTTCAACTTTGAAAAAATTCCTGCACCGTTGGAATTGAACCCGCAACCTTCATAGAGCCGTATGCAAACGCTACACCACGCTCGCTCTCCCGTATATGATACTAGGTAAATAGGCAAGTTGTACATCTTGTACAGGAGGTTGCAGAACCAACCCGAAAATATTTCGCGTTCAGTAGTTTGCCATTTCTCTCTGAACGTTGATCTCTCGGTACCACTATCGAAACCAATGCAAGACTTTCTACTCATATGGTACTATTTAGGAATAAACTCACGGGGAGCAAGTACAGCAGGGATCTACCAGTCATCAGTAGAAGTTATCCTCGTCCAGAAACGTTTCGGCCTATGATCTCCTAGACGTTTTCAGAGGTGGGCCCACCTGAGTTCATGAAGCTCAGGGCTGGTACCCTGCTGCACGAAATTACCGGATGGTGTTTTTCTTTCGGATAGGGACAAGACGACTTGGTGATTTGCAGAAGGTACTGTGAGATAAGAAGTCGTCGCGG
>CAJHNH020002579.1:40000-57500 GCA_905116865.2 Candidula unifasciata
TTCATTGTGTGAATGTAAAGTAAAAAACACAAAAATATGAATGACAAATTCATGCCTTCAAATATACATGCACAAATGCTAACATGTCGCAGACATACACAGGGGCACACACACACACACACACACACCACACCAGAGGCGCGCACACTGATGCAATACACAAACACACACACACACACTCACACATACCACATAAACATGCATACACACAATCACAGACATAACACATATACGCAGAGCAACACATACACACATATCCAACTCATATACATAGACTTTTAAAAAAAACCACACACACACACTAACACTAAAAAAAAAAAAAAGGAAGAGGCAGACACACAGACGCACATGGAGACAGCTAGATAAGGAGTATAGGGGCAGAGAGATGTGTGAGGTGCCTCAAAACCGAAAAGACTTCTGGGCAGTGTTGCCACTTTTCTTTGACCAAAAAAAAATCCAAAACAGAGTCAAAAAGTATCTAAAAACATCTAAATTTGCGTGGAAAAAATCTAGGAAAAACATGTAAATGGAAAGAGTTACAAATTACATAGCAATTGATATGACTTACCCTATAGAATCGTGTCCTCATCTTTCCTGAAGTCTGCCTTACAAGATCCACGGGATAAACTTAGCTCGGATGGTGAAGTTGAAGCGTCAGAACCTAAATGACTCTTGTATGCTTTAGCTGTTCTAATTTCTTTTAATACCCAATCAGGGAGCTCTTAAGTGGAACAGCCTTTTTTCTACTCTTATCAGGTCGAATTTTATTGTCAAAATATTATTTAAAAGGTCCAATTTCATCCTGTTTCTTAGTTTGGAATGAATAAATTCACTCTAAATGAAAAACATCTAGAAAACATCTACCGTCTAAACGTCACAAACGCCTTCTAAATGCACGGAAAAAGAACAGTGTTGTATTTACTGACACAATCGTCACAAGCAGTGTTGAATGTTGAGCTAAGATATGGCGTCACAGAACTCGGCCCATCCCATAAGAACTACGATCTCATCTCTAGCAGTCAGCCGAGAGTTCTAAATCCGATTGTGCCTTGATCAGTTATGTGTCCGTACTGTGTTTTCTCTAAGTGTTGAATGTCTACCAGATCCCACTGGTCACATCCATATCCCCGGTCACTTCCACATCCCCTGGTTATTTCCATATTCCCTAGTCACTTCCATATCCCCTGGTCACTTCCATATCCCCTGGTCACTTCCATATCTCCTGGTCACTTCCATATCCCCCGGGCACTTCCATATTCCCTGGTCACTTCCATATCCCCGGTCACTTCAATATCCCCTGGTCACTTCCATATCCCCTGGTCACTTCCATATCCCCTGGTCACTTCCATATCCCCTGGTCACTTCCATATCCCCTGGCCACTTCCATATTTCCTGGTCACTTCCATATCCCCCGGGCACTTCCATATTCCCTGGTCACTCCCATATACCCTGGTCACTTCCATATCCCCTAGTCACTTCCATATCCCCCGGGCACTTCCATATTCCCAGGTCACTTCCATATCCCCCGGTCACTTCCATATCCCCCGGTCACTTCCATATCCCCTGGTCACTTCCATATCAACTGGTCACTTCCATAACCCCGGTCACTTCCATATCCCCTAGTCACTTCCATATCCCCTAGTCACTTCCATATCCCGTAGTCACTTCCATATACCCTAGTCACTTCTATATCCCCTAGTCACTTCCATATTCCCTGGTCACTTCCATATTCCCTAGTCACTTCCATATCCCCTGGTCACTTCCATATCCCCTGATCACTCCCATATCCCCCGGTCACTTCAATATCCCCTAGTCACTTCCATATCCCCTAGTCACTTCCATATCCCCTAGTCACTTCCATATCCCCTAGTCACTTCCATATTCCCTGGTCACTTCCATATCCCCTAGTCACTTCCATATTCCCTAGTCACTTCCATATCCCCTAGTCACTTTCATATTCCCTGGTCACTTCCATATTCCCTAGTCACTTCCATATCCCCTAGTCACTTCCATATCCCCTGGGCACTCCCATATCCACTGGTCACTCCCATATCCCCTGGTCAATTCCATATCCCCCGGGTACTCCCATATCCCCTGGGCACTTCCATATCCCTGGGTCACTTCCATATCCCCTGGTCACTTCCATATCCCCCGGTCACTTCCATATCCCCCGGGCACTTCCATATTCCCTGGTCACTTCCATATCCCCCGGTCACTTCCATATTCCTTGGTCACTTCCATACTCCCTAGTCACTTCCATATCCCCGGGTCACTTCCATATTCCCTGGTCACTTCCATATTCCCTAGTCACTTCCATATCCCCCGGTCACTTCCATATCCCCTCGTCACTTCCATATTCCCTAGTCACTTCCATATCCCCGGGTCACTTCCATATCCCCTGGTCACTTCCATATTCCCTGGTCACTCCCATATCCCCTGGTCACTTCCATATTCCCTGGTCACTTCCATATTCCCTGGTCACTCCCATATCCCCCGGTCACTTCCATATTCACTAGTCACTTCCATATCCCCTGGTCACTTCCATATCCCCTGGTCACTTCCATATCCCCTGGTCACTTCCATATTTCCTGGTCACTTCCATATACCCGGTCACTTCCATATCCCCTGGTCACTTCCATATCCCCTGGTCACTTCCATATCCCTGGTCATTTCCATATCCCCCGGGAACTTCCATATCCCCTGGTCACTTCCATATCCCCCGGGCACTTCCATATTCCCTGGTCACTTCCATATCCCCGGTCACTTCAATATCCCCTGGTCACTACCATATCCCTGGTCACTTCCATATCCCCTGGTCACTTCCATATCCCCTGGTCACTTCCATATCCCCTGTCCACTTCCATATTTCCTGGTCACTTCCATTTCCCCCGGGCACTTACATATTCCCTGGTCACTCCCATATCCCCTGGTCACTTCCATATCCCCTAGTCACTTCCATATCCCCCGGGCACTTCCATATTCCCAGGCCACTTCCATATCCCCCGGTCACTTCCATATCCCCCGGTCACTTCCATATCCCCTGGTCACTTCTATATCCCCTGGTCACTTCCATATCCCCGGTCACTTCCATATCCCCTAGTCACTTCCATATCCCCTAGTCACTTCCATATCCCCTAGTCACTTCCATATCCCCTAGTCACTTCTATATCCCCTAGTCACTTCCATATTCCCTGGTCACTTCCATATTCCCTAGTCACTTCCATATCCCCTGGTCACTTCCATATCCCCTGATCACTCCCATATCCCCCGGTCACTTCCATATCCCCTAGTCACTTCCATATCCCCTAGTCACTTCCATATCGCCTAGTCACTTCCATATCCCCTAGTCACTTCCATATCCCCTAGTCACTTCCATATTCCCTGGTCACTTCCATATTCCCCAGTCAATTCCATATTCCCTAGTCACTTCCATATCCCCTAGTCACTTTCTTATTCCCTGGTCACTTCCATATTCCCTAGTCACTTCCATATCCCCTGGTCACTCCCATATCCCCCGGTCACTCCCATATCCCCTGGTAACTTCCATATCCCCTGGTCACCCCCATATCCCCTGGTCACTTCCTTATCTCCTGGTCACTTCCATATCCCCTGGGCACTCCCATATTTCCTGGTTACTCCCATATCCCCTGGTCACTTTCATATCCCCCGAGCACTCCCATATCTCCTGGTCACTTCCATATCCCCGGGTCACTTCCATATCCCCTGGTCACTTCCATATCTCCCGGTCACTTCCATATTCCCTAGTCACTTCCATATCCCCTGGTCACTTCCATATCCCCTGATCACTCCCATATCCCCCGGTCACTTCAATATCCCCTAGTCACTTCCATATCCCCTAGTCACTTCCATATCCCCTAGTCACTTCCATATCCCCTAGTCACTTCCATATTCCCTGGTCACTTCCATATCCCCTAGTCACTTCCATATTCCCGAGTCACTTCCATATCCCCTAGTCACTTTCATATTCCCTGGTCACTTCCATATTCCCTAGTCACTTCCATTTCCCCTGGTCACTCCCATATCCCCCAGTCACTCCCATATCCCCTGGTAACTTTCATATCCCCTGGTCACTCCCATATCCCCTGGTCACTTCCATATCCCCTGGTCACTTCCATATCCCCTGGGCACTCCCATATCCCCTGGTCACTCCCATATCCCCTGGTCACTTCCATATCCCCCGGGCACTCCCATATCCCCTGGGCACTTCCATATCCCCGGGTCACTTCCATATCCCCTGGTCACTTCCATATCCCCCGGTCACTTCCATATCCCCTATCCCCGGTAGTCACTTCCATATCCCCTGGTCACTTCCATATTCCCTAGTCACTTCCATATCCCCTGGTCACTTCCATATCCCCTGGTCACTTCCATATTCCCTGGTCACTTCCTTATTTCCTGGTCACTTCCATATCCCCTGGTCACTTCCATATCCCCTGGTCACTTCCATATCCCCTGGTCACTTCCATATCCCCTGGTCACTTCCATATTCCCTGGTCACTTCCATATCCCCTGGTCACTTCCATATCCCCTGGTCACTTCCATATCCCCTGGTCACTTTCATATCCCCTGGTCACTTCCATATCCCCTGGTCACTTCCATATCCCCTGGTCACTTCCATATCCCCTGGTCACTTCCATATCCCCTGGTCACTTCCATATCCCCTGGTCACTTCCCTGGTCACTTCCATATCCCCTGGTCACTTCTATCTCTACCACTCTCTTGAGACTCGATCATCGATTCGTGCATCTGAATTGTTCACTTGCGCTCAAAGGACCTTGACCGTGTCTATATTGTCATGTATAAATTTGCCACGCATTGGAGTAGAACCAACCAATCTGTCTGTCTGTTCATTTCCGAACATTCCTTTATGCCCTGGAGACAATATTTAAAGAACGGTTACTGCCCGGCACCTCTAAAGCGATGCTTGCCACTCTGCATGTTGCAAGTCTATCGCCCTTTCATTGCATGCTTTGTGAGTCGGTAGCAATCACTACTTGAGTGTACAACTGTTTCCGAAGTCAGCGAAAAGCTGTTTTGACTGCCTGCACCTCCATTCTCAAATATATATTTGTAGTATTATACGCTAGATATTGTTGCTCAAAGCACCGTACTTTGATTTCTGCAATGATCGCACACGGACCTCTTTTGTCTATAAGACAGCGCCAACTGCACAGATAATAACACCACCTGGACCAGAATTATCGTGAATTAATTGTTGATTTTTTGATTATGCAGTGCCACACGCATTAAAAACGTGAACGGTGTTCGAAGTTGTTGACAATTTCAATTACCAGTAATACTGTTTTTTGTAACTGGCGTCGGAATCAAGTTAAAGCTACACTCTTATTAAGTTACAGTGCGAGTGTTTGGGTTACGCTGATGTTTAACATTGGATTATGTGTTTAACATTAACAGTTCTCGGCTTTATCGTGGTTTTATATATTGTGATCTAGGTGTTAATGTGATAGATGATAGAACATTTGAGTTTAACAGATATATTATTACATGTATGTCAAAATGGTGGCCGGCGGGCAGCCCAGGGCAAGCATAAAAGCGGCTCGCACAAGGAACATATTCAGCATTAATTTTTTATTGTATGTTGAAATAAGAATTGACGTCATAGCCCTCGTGACAATCCCATGAGCGATATGTCCCTTCAGCAGCAAGCGAAAAGTTTCAATGGTACCAGTAACTGTCTTATGTACATTTATCTCCCCTTTTCCTTGAGCGTTGAGCGTCGGCCAGATTCCCTGGTAACACCCCGTTGCGCCATTCTCCTCAGACCATAGTGATCTATTTGTACCTCCGTACTGTTCACTGGCTCCTCAAAAGGCTCTGACCACATCTAGCGTGTCATACAAGAATCGTTTGTTTGATTCAATAACTAATCAGTTGTCGTGTGTGACCCTCATGAGAACAACAGTCGACCCATATGGCATTTAAAGTGACAACGTTTGACCTATATGGTACTCATAGCGACCAAGTTTGACCCATAAAGTACTCATAGCGACAAAGTTTGACCCATATGGTACTCATAGCAACAACATTTGACCCATATGGTACTCATAGCGACCAAGTTTGACCCATATGGTACTCATAGCGACAACATTTGGACCCATATGTCACTTACATCGACAACATTTGACCCATATGGCACTTACAGCGACAACATTTGACCCACATTGCACTTGTAACGACACATTTGTACCCGTACGGCAGTCAAGGAACTCTTAGTTTGACATGCTTGCTGTAGGGCGTCTGCAGCGTGGACGTTGCGATAGCACCTTTTAGAAAGCGTTTTCTACCGCTGTCTCCGTTCTTTCTTTCCTCCGGTGTCTGTTCTTTCTTTAAAGCTAGGTTTTGAAGAAGCATCTGGTGCGAGCTTTGGTGTGTGCTTAGCAGATGCTGGTTCTTCCAGACTCGAATATTTCATCAATCCATTGCTGGTGGGCCACCTCTAGCAAAGCCCCTGATGTTTCATACCATTGTTATTTCTGATCCTGTC
Organism: Candidula unifasciata; assembly: GCA_905116865.2. Taxonomy (NCBI): domain Eukaryota; kingdom Metazoa; phylum Mollusca; class Gastropoda; order Stylommatophora; family Geomitridae; genus Candidula; species Candidula unifasciata. The sequence continues at coordinate 46,527 of CAJHNH020002579.1, forward strand.
TCCACTAATTACAATAAGGATACCTCCGAGACAGTTCATTTCGTTTCCCTTTTCCCTTTGTTACTGTGACATTTGACACTGGCTTTACAGTAGGGGTTTAAAAAAAAAATTCACTAATTATCTTTCCGTGTCAATTTTATATGTTTATTATTTAGTTTTGGTGACATCTGCCCAGTTATTTGATTTACGTTGTTAAATCTGTATTTTGTGTCTAAATATTATGTTTATATATTTTTTTACCATCGGATAAAAAAATGTCTCCTAAACACTTGAAGTATTTTGCATGCTGAGCTGATTTCGTGTGCTGGATGTTGGTTAAGAACGTTGGGTTCTCATCAATGTCACACAGGTTCAAATCACAAGTAAAGTGATGAATGTTTTTGCCGCAGTAGCAAAGACATTTTTTTTTTCTGTCCCAACGTTTGTCTGCCATTCAACTTTATATTGCCATTGCGGTTTGTATCGTTGACTTGTCTTCCAATGTCTGCCATCGCACTATACGTAAAAGGAAATTGTGTAGGTTGTAAATTGGGGCTATTGTGATATTGCCGATACCGACTGTCCATTGCTTTTCAGACATATTGTGGCAGGAGATTTCAGTTAAAATGCCACAGAGACGATTTAAAAGTTATCTCGAGGAGGCAATGAATAATAAGAAGAAGACTGATGTAATCGTTTTCAAACTGAACTTTTATATTCAAATTTTTTTGAGGCGATAGGCCACAGAGGTTTTATCTTTTTGGTGATCTGTCTCATTTCGTGGAGACTTGTTTAGAAAGCACTGCGAATATGACTGTCATTTCGGTCATTTCATCTGATAGCTAATCTCGGTGTCTGATGGTCCTTGGTTTTCGAATTAGTTCAAGATAACAGCGTTTCTCTCTCTCTCTCTTTCTCTCTCTCTTTTTCTCTCTTTCTCTCTCTCTCTTTCTCTCTCTCTCACTCTCTCTCTCTCTCTCTCTCTCTCTCTCTCTCTTTGTATCCCTCTTTCTTTCTCACTCACACTCACACACACACAGACACTCAATATTTTCTCTCCATCTTGCTCATTATTTCTCACCCTGTTTCACTCTCTATCGTCCATCCCCTCCCCGTCTCTCTCACTTACTTTTTCCCTATCCCTTCTTTTTTTTTTCTTCTTTCATTTCCACTAAATTTTTTTCTTATTCATTATATATCCATCAGCTTGAATCGGCTAACACTTTTAATTCAGTGCTGGTTATTATTTGTTTCCCTCTCTGTCTGTAACTCCCTGCATAGTGCCCTTGTCTGGTCTCAGACATTTTGATGCTCTTGTATTCTAGTCATATGTGCGGATTCGTAGCTGCATCGTAGCTCACTTTCATTGTTGACTGTATACGTCCCATTACAAATGTTATGAAGATTTCATCTATCTTGATCTTAAACACTAGAGCTGATTAACTATACCATACCAAACAAAGCACACACTCACAGATACAAGCCACCAACGCTCTACACTCAATACTTATTTTGAGCAATTCTAGTTTAAATATAAAGTAAAGTAAACGACCCTTTTACAAGCCTTGAAACCTATTGGGCATATAGGGCTGAACCTATACTTTGTAGACCAATAGACACTCGTTGGGTCATGTGATCAACTTCACACCGGCTTCCTGTACTTTTTAGGTCTATACATGGCACCTATTGAAGACATGGGAGCCAAGGTCACTTTTGAAAAACGGTCTGGCTTTGTCAGGATACGACATTCAGATAGGACAGAGAGCATCTGGCCGCCTCACCACGGCGGCTCCCAGTTTTTCACACACACACACACACACACACACACACACACACATATATATATATATATATATATATATATATATATATATATATATATATATATGCATATATACATAAAGTATTCTAATCTACCTTTTCCATTCTATTGGATTGTACTTCGTCAATACTAATACATTTTTGCTTCGCAAACATAACATGCTTCATAGACAAAAATATCACGGGTATGTGAAAGATGGCTGTTTGCAAGGCCGAATGTGAAGCTTTTCAAACAAAGTTCGTTTAATCCCTTTTTTTTTTTTCTTTTACTTAATGAAAGCATTTCTCATTTTACTTCCGTCTTCACTCCTCTGGGACTCAGCTTGTCCTGTTAGAGCGCTGATTGTGTCCAACGCTTTTGAACGTGCCATTGGCGGTTCCATTAAGTTCCCAGATGTATTGAACATTTAATGACAAGTGTGACACCCAGACAAACATTGGGAAAGTACAGACGAACAAGCTAATTTAACCTCGTCCAGTTTACCTCCTGGTCTGGTGTAATTACAGGCACATTGGGCTTTTGAATACATGTGAGCATGACCGCTTGAGCTGTTCGTGTGTGAGTAATTTAAATAGGCTAAGTTTTTGGCTGATAGCGCTGTGTTGTTTGTTCTTTCTTGTTGTAGGGTTGGTAGTCATGTCCATTCATAACCCTCAGTCTTGTGTACTTTCGTTCGATGCTAACACAGATTATCTTCCATACCATAGTTTGAAACTAACCAGAGTCTTCTCTCCTTGCCTCCATCTGCCTTTGTATCCCTGCAACTTTCCCACCGTCACGATGTACTCCAGTTTTCTGGAGGTCTTTACTTACTAAAACTATTTTAAATTGGGTCCACCACAAAGAAAAAGTTCATTTATAAAACCATCACCCACGTGATGGGAATCAAACCCAGTAAGTTCCTTTCGGCAGTCAAAACGTCAAGCCACTACGCAGGACAGGAAACCACTACAGACTACGCATACCAGGAAGCCACTACACCACTACGCAGGCCAAAAAGCCACTACATCACTATGTGGCTCAGGAAGCCACTACATCACTACGCAGGCCAGTAGGTCACTTCATCACTATGTAGCCCAGGAAGCCACTACATCACTACGTAGCCCAGGAAGCCACTTCATCACTATGTAGCCCAGGAAGCCACTTCATCACTACGTAGCCCAGGAAGGCACTTCATTACTATGTGGCACAGGAAGCCACTACATCACTACTTGGCCCAGGAAGCCACTACGTCACTACCTGGCTCAGGAAGCCACTACACTACAACGCAGGCCAGAAAGTGTGCTGACAATTAAAGGGGCCTCCCCAACGTTGACTGCATAACCCATCGAGTGCCGATTTACATATTAAATGTATAGGACTAGCACTGTAAGTTGTGCGACAATGATTGTGGGAACAGAACCTTGTGTCTGATTCACCGAGAGACAGCAGATGAAATGGTTTGGTCATATTGTTAGAATACAGTATGTGAAAATACCATCACAAGCACTTTTTCTCAGAAAATGAGCTACAAGAGCAAGAGGAGGGCTACGAAGAAAATGGACTGACACCATTAAATATATTTCATGCTTTCATGGCAGGACAATAGTCAATGCCAGTCAACATGCACTGGATTACAAATAATTCCTCCCCACGTGGCTTAATCACAATGTATTTATTCAAGCGAAGATTAACGGCAAAAGTAACATGAAGATGATGATGATGGGGATACCAAAGTCATGGAAAATGGTATTTACTTTACTTTGTCGGACATACACAGGACCCATTGACCAATGGCTAGTCTCTTAGTTGTCTAAACAACTGTCTAGTCAATCGAAGCATATGTCTTCGTTCTTGATTGCCAGCGTATATTTTTTGTCCCATTCTATCCATCTCTTCAAATTTCAGACTGTTACGACGAGACCAGAATCCTCCAAACTGCTCTCTATCTACTAGCAGGTTTATCCACCTCTCTATTTGCTAACATAAACACAAACACACAGACAGCCACACCCATACACAAATTCGCGCACTCATAAACAAATACACACACACACACACACACACACACACACACACACACACACATATATATATATATATATATATATATATATATATATATATATACATATAGGCTTATTGTGCCTGGCGTTTTCAACTTTGTTGTGATTTAAGTGATTGTTCGAATGATGACGGAGTGTCTAGGAATACATGATATCTTGAGGCCCACTTTATTCACGCACTAGTAAGACGTTTTATTCCTCAAGTCAGACAACAAAAGAAACGACATAATGTTAAACAATAATAAAGGAAATGCCGATAACGCTCTCAATCACAACATACCACTCCAGCGATAGCTCACCAAAAAATTATTATAATAAGTCACTGCTCACACTGGGCAAACAGTTCCATTATAGGAATGTCAGTACCGGATTGGAATATCTCTGAACAATAAGCCGAAACGAAGTCAGAACTATCTTATCAATCTCCACAACTTGGAGCGGTTAACTAGCAATGTTACACAAAGCGACGCAAGCATAACTCATTGTGAACATCTTCAAAACCAACTGGCACAAAGTCCGAGCTGACCATCAATCGCCACAACTTGGAGATGATAACGTGGATCCACACCCCACGACGCTAGCATGTCTCTCTGTCAAAGCCGTTTCTGTTCATTACCATACCTACTCGTTGTACAGTACGTACAAATCATTTTCTTTTTTTTTTGCAACTCTGAAAGGCGCTCAAACGCAAACGCTCAGTGCAGTTTTCGGGGACTACAAGTACTGCGACCTTTCCCTAAATTTCAGCGAGTATTCTGAGCTCCTTCACTTATAATATTCATCATGAAACAATTGAGACATAAATGTTCATATTCCAATACCACTAATTCCTTTATCGCCCTAACTCTCTTTCTGTCATTGTTTATGTGTGTGTAAGTTACGCACAACAAACTTTTTTTGCTATGTTTAAAAACACAATTGTTGCGTATCCTTTAAAAGACGTGGCAGAACCAATATGAAGTATTTTGTGTGTGGTTTACTAGGCACATTTTACGTACAGTAGTTTGCCATTGCTTACCTAAAGGTCAGGTTTCAGTACCACTAATGAAACCAACGAAAGACGAACCGTCCGCAGCTGGGATCGAACCGGCCCCCCTGCCATTACTGAACTATGTTTACTTCGTCTGATCTTTGTATTGCGCTGACAAGGTACCCCATAGCCTCTGTTTTGTGTAATCTACGTTCCGTATATTTTACATTAGCGCCTTTACACCAGTCTCCCGCCATGACTGTCACAGCCATACAATCTTGTTCGGGGGGTGAAGCCTGTCGGCTCTCTTTGGAAATTCACCTTATCTAAAGTTATCAGCCATGCCGGCATCTGTACTCTGTGTTCAGCATATATTTCTTTATGTTTATTTACTTACCAAAAAAAAATGCGCATGTCCGCCCTCCCGTTTCCCCTTTGTGTGTATGATGTATTCATTTCGCTTCATAAAAGTTCTTTCTTTTCATGTTTTTTTTTAAAAATATTAGTTGTGTTCGGTCACATGTTCACCTTGTTTTTTATAAAATAGACGGTTCTCTTACCTGTTGATATAGACTTTTTAAAACGTTCGGTTAAATATATGCACATCGTTTCATTTTCTCCCGTAGAGCTCTCTTGTCATATTTGGTGCCGTCCAGTAGATTTGTTGACCAGTCTGAGAATTTTTTTTTCCGCCATCATTAATTTTTTTTTAAATTCAACGTAGCGATTTTTTGGTTTTTTGTTTGTTTAACTAATCCAGATACCATGAGTTGTTAACCCTTTGGCTTGGTACTCTAGATATCGCCACCTTTCGACCTAGATTCCATGATGGACACCGTAAATCTGCACACACACAAATGGCTTTTCTGCGTATCCCCGAACGCGAGCTCAGACACAGGAAATTGTCACACGCTCGCCGCGGACGTTGGTTTAACTATCTGAGCTGGCGCCCGAAGGAAAACAATAAGTGTAAATACTTTTAAAAAAGCAATTAATTTACGCTTGTGAAAATCATGTCTAGCGTACATAGACACATTTACGTTAGTTAGTTAACACACTCACAATAGTATTCCAAAGTGTAAATGTAGAGACAGGTTTTTGCTTTAAAGAGATTCAGTACTTAGAACATTCGTGAATTTTCTCATGTTAGCAGTGAAGTTTTAAGATGAATATCAGTAACTTAGATGAAAGGTCCCTGTATGTTTTCCGGAACCCTATTGTTGAGGGGTGGGAGAGGGGAGAATAGGTCCACTACACCCTGACAAGCATGTCGTTAAAATTAATTAGGAGTAATTAATTCGAATTCTCGACGCATCTGTGAGGCGAGGAACAATCTGTATATAAATAAACCACATCTGTAAAATGACTGCATGCAAATCTAGAATTCCAGAACAAGATTATAGTCAAAAAGGGAGCGGAAAATCATAACTTTCCGCCAGGATTTACAGCCGGTAAACGCTAAAAAGAAGAAAGGAAGGAAAAGAAGATGACCCTAATACTCCTAAATCAGACAGCGAATGTATTTATCAACGTTAAGTAGCTGAAGATTATCCTCAAAAGGTTCCTAATCAGCCTCATCAGTTAGTTTTTTAAATGGTTTCGGAAGACAACTCCATGTTCAAAAGCTGGCTGTTCACCATGAACGACAAAATACTCAAACCAGAGAAACAAAAGTGCAAAGCAAATTGCTCTTCCAAGGGAATCCAACACAGCTAATTTTCAGTCCTACTTGTCAGGATTGTGAAATATGCTCGCAGTCTCTAAGTCAAATTGGCAGCCTAATGTAGTGAATACTTTAAAGATGCAGTTTTCGCCCAAGGAAGGTACGGCTGGTTTGATTTAAATGTAGCCATTATAAGGTTTCCTTTTGCGATTTGACGGTGCACTGTTAGTGGGGAAAAAATAAATATACTCACGGCCCTATCCGTCTAACAAACGTATCGGGACTGATTTGACGTTTGCTAAAATCGAAGCAGTTTGGTTAGGGGAAAACAATCGCAGATATCGCAGCCTAACTGTAATCCATAACTTAGCCTGAAAACTGGAGAAGAAGAAAAAAAAAGGCGGCGAGAAGAATATGAAGAAGGAAAGAAATAAAGACAGAAAAAAAAGAAAGTAAGTAAGAAGAAGAAAGTACAAAGAAAGAAAGAATGAATGAAAGGAAGAAGATGAAGAAGAAGAGAAGGAAGTAAAGGAAAAAGAAAAACAAGAAAAAATGAAGAAGAAAAAGAAGAACAAGAAGAAGAAGATGAAGAGCAGAAGAAGATGAAGAAGAAGAAGAAGAAGAAGAAGAAGAAGAAGAAGAAGAAGAAGAAGAAGAAGAAGAAGAAGAAGAAGATAAGAAGAAGAAGAAGAGAAGAAGGAAGAAGAAGAAGAAGAAGAAGATAAAGAGAGAAGAAGAAGAAGAAGAAGAAGAAGAAGAAGAAGAAATAAGAAGAAGAAGAAGAAGAAAGAAGAAGAAGAAGAAAGAAGAAGAAGAAGAAAGAAGAAGAAGAAGAAGAAGAAGAAGAAGAAGAAGAAGAAGAAGAAGAAGAAGAAGAAAAAGAAGAAGAAGAATAAGAAGAAGAAGAAGAAGAAGAAGAAGAAGAAGAAGAAGAAGAAGAAGAAGAAGAAGAAGAAGAAGAAGAAGAAGAAGAAGATTTTTGTATTGTCTATTTCAGTATAAAGACACTATTTATAAAGATATCACACCAGCTCCGCTTTAGATAAGTTGATTTAATGTTATTCAATATTACAGCTTTGGGCCATCTATAGACTGGTTAAGGGCCGTGGCGTAGGGGGGGGGGGGAGGGAGGGGCTTTTTTTGGGGGGGGGGGGCAGTCGTCTATTGTCAAGGAATACTGTTGAAAATGGGCCAGTATAACTGCAAATTAAAGATACTCGTGTTTTACAGTCTGTGGCCTGAGAAAACTGATATTCATTTTTGAGGCACTAGTTTAAACTTTACAATTAATACCTCGACTGTTTTGTTAAAATAATAGAATTTACGTGTGCACTTGTTTACTCAGGCTTGGAACTGTATAGCGGTGACTGACTGGATGCTTTCGATGATTTGTTAACAACATCAGTGATGTTTGGATTTTAGCCGCGATATGTTGGAAACTATCCCATTGGAAATACCCTCTTAATGCACACTGGGTTGCCTCTTCTGATGTTTGGATAGCACAGTATTGAACAGTTCTAGTTTGAAACCTAAACTATTGCCGAAGTGTTTTGACTAAGTTTAATGTTGTCAGTTCATGTTAACGTCCTTACGAAACCTCCTCAGGACATCCGAAACCAACTCCAGGTTTTCGTAGTTTGTGGTTTTCACCTAGTAATTTTACGTTAAGCAGTTTACCATTTAAATCTTTTAGTTTCGTGGCAAAAACTCAACTTAAACTTTTCACAAAGTCGAATGCCCGTTTTCCCGTATTTAAATGAAAAGTTTCCGTGATGCGTTAAAAGTATCATTTGTCTAATGTGTTTTAATGTAGAAATCATCGGCAGTTATTATAAAACATCAATCCACGAGTGAAGCGTTAAAAATAGCAGAGATGTCGAAAGTTACAATACTGTAATGAAAACCGCCAATGATGTGTTGGTATCGAAATATCGTGGTAGCACCTTGTAATTAACAGTCTATACCAGACATTGTAGAGGTTACATTTAACGTAAAAAAAACTGTCCCTAATCAGATGGTGTGCAGAAATCAGTGTAACATTATTAAAACAGTACTCAGTGTTTGATGTAACAAAACCCCAATGATATGGTTAATTAGTCACATAAACACATAGGAATAATTTCAATGAAAAAAAAATGGAGCGAAAACCTAGTTATTTAACAATTCTGTGTATGATGTATTGAAATCATCCTCGCTACGTTGGTCGTAACTTTGAGTATTAAGACTGCCAGTGATATGTTGGTATCAAGAAATCGTTGCATTTACTTCAAAAACAGACCCCTGTGTGATTAATGCACAAAGTGATGTTGCAAGTTACGACAGTCTTTTGAAAACTGCCAAATAATGTGTTGGGCCTCGTCTTCTGTTCGTTTTTGGGAAACAAGACAATTAAAACAGTGTTTGATATTAATTAAACCTTACATTAGTAGAAACCAATAAAGCCAAGACATCTAGCTAGCACACAGCTTTAAAGTAAAGATTTCTAACCAAACATAATAATGGAGACAAGACTTCTAACCGGTACAAAACAAATAAGTTCAGAGCTCACCTTTATATCCAGTAAACAATAACTGGGTAAACTCTATCCGAAAAAAAAAATATAAAGTCAATACCTCAATAATTACATATCATCAACTGCAGCGCAATAGCTGGGAGTGACAGCGGGAGAAAATGAAGAAAATAATAATGCCGTGAAATGAGATGGGGAAAAAGTGTTCCAATGAGAGCAAGTAAAGCAATGGTATGGGCATTGTCTGTCCGAATGATCTGAACATCCATCATGATTAATAACGAGCTTTCTCGTGCAGTTTTCTATCGGCGCAGAAATAGATACACGGGCAGGATGTATAGATAGCGAGGAGGAGGCTAGATTAACTGGATTTGAAAGCAAATGAATTTCCAGAGATGATGTAACGATTCTCTTTTTATGATGGAGCTGGTGCCATTGTGTGGGATGTGTGGGATACACCTGGACAAACATTGTCCTTGACGGCCAGTGTGAGAAGTGTGTGGAAATGTTTTATTCATTTTCTTGGGTGGCTGACATAAGCAGAGATGATATACATTGATGCAGACGGAAACATGTTGGACAGGGCATTTGCTGTTTGTTCAATATTCGCTTATCTACTTTCTGAAGTGTCACATTGTTCGTAGTTGGAAGAATACATTTGAAATATTGTCTCATCTCTATGCCCTGTTGACTAACGAGATGTGTTTCTGTGTAAGGCATATTGCCTTTCTTGCTGTCGCATTGTATCTCCAAACATCATTACAACATGACCATGTTTTTGCTGAGAAAAACCTTCCAGATCTCAAAAAGAAAGCTCATTTTGGCATCGCCACCATTGAAAGTGAATCGCTATTTACTTCTGATCTGGGAAATAAACGCAGTGATCAGGATCGTTTTTCTGAAAGGGCACAATACGCAACAATGCTAAGGGAAAGAACTGAGTCAAGAACACCAACAGCTGAGAAGTATGTACCATTAGACATCAACAGTTCTCTCCAGCTTGCCGACCATTCAAGCGCAGATGATGGTAAGCTTCCTGGAAATGTCCCCACAGCTTCCATTTCTCCAGCCAGTTCTATATCCACTTTGCACGCGAAAATTGAAGGAAACATCAGCAACTTTCTAAAAGACTCGACTACATCGAAAAACCAAAGAACAGTTTACAATCCAAGAGACGTATACATACCAACAAGTTCGTTACATACGGAAGTGTTTGGCACACGTTTTTCACATGTATCTGATAACTTCCAGATTGATGCAAATCATGACAAAATTCACCATTTACAACTCAAAAACAACCAAACGCACACGATTGGATCGGGTAAGATTGATGAAAATAAAAACACCATTATTAGCGAAGAATCTCCCGACATGCACACAACAGCCATGGGTCCCGACGACCAAGGAAATCGAGCGTCCAATCAACCGCCTAATGAAGGAGCAATCAAGCGGAGATTTCTATCAGAATCTCAGCGTAGGACTAAACTGTTTATCGTGAAAAGGACTTTGAGTTGGTGGCCACGCAGCAAGTTCCCGGCAAACCATTCACACCTTAGTAACAACAGCTTCCGGTCAGGGCTAGGTCACAGCAGGTCTCAACATAGCACCGCGAGGAGCGGTTATAAAAGACTCCTGTCCACTCTTAATCGTAGGTTAATATCGGAGCCAGTGTCCCAAATTAGTAGCATTTGTAATGGTTGCAATCTTAAGACACATCCATATGTTGCCAAAGAAATAATTTCGCGCCGAAAAGACAAGTATACAAAGCGCAGACAATATGAGGGAAGCAATGGTGAGAGCTGGAAAAGAGACATGATAATGGAACTATTACCAAATGAAAGGAAACGTGGCAGTTCTTTTAAGGCATTTGACGGAGAAGACGTCAGTGTTCAGAAAAATACACTTAATAAACAGGGCATGCTCTCAACACAAAAACAAAGGCGACCGCAAGAAGAAGATAGATTACAATGAACAAGACAAAGTGGA